>CAUYTI010154391.1:0-22461 GCA_963575145.1 Galago senegalensis
AAAAAATAGCCGGACGTTGTGGCGGGCACCTGTGGTCCCAGCTACTTGGGAGGCGGAGGCAAGAGACTCGCTTGAGCCCAGGAGTTGGAGGTTGCTGTGAGCTGTAATGCCATGGCACTCTACCCAGGGGGACAGCTTGAGGCGCTGTCTCAAAAGAAAAAAAGAAAAAATTCTGTAATCCTACCACTCTGGGAGGCCACACTGGACATCAGGTTAGAGACCAGCCTAAGCAAGAGATCCCTGCTCTACTAAAAATAGATTAGTTAGTGGACTCCCGTGGTTCCAGCTTCTTGGGAGGCTGAGGAAGGAGGATCGCTTGAACCAAAGGAGTCTGAGGCTGCTTGTGAGCAAGATGGCACACTGCACTCTAGCCTGGGCAATGGAGTGAGACCGTCTCAAAAGAAAAATTACACACACAAAAGTAGACCTTCCATTAAAGAAAAAAAAAATCTGCAGAATGGCCATTAATACGACCAGCCTAAGCAAGAGATCCCCTCTCTACTCAGCACAAACATCGAGCCTGGTACTAAAGCCTGGTCCTAACCCCCTCCCTACGCCTGGGCTGTAGCCTCTTAGTTTAGTCTGAGGACCAAGCAAGCGAGGAAACACACTCAGCGAAGAACCTCCCCCAAAGCCCGTAGCCGGTGCCTCCCTCCATTACTTCCTCTTCCACCAGCACGCTGTGGCTGTGATCCGACTCCCAGGACCTGCGCGCCCCAGCCAGAACGCGAACACAGAATGTCAAACACCTTAAGTGTATTCATCGATGTATTTCAGTTAAAAAAAAAAATCTAACAGCCACCAGACACTCTCCTGGAGGCAATGGAGAAACTGCATAACAAAGATGGGAAGGGAGAAAGAAGAACGCTTTCAACTGTTCAATTTAACGTTCACTTTTTAAAAGAAACAACAAAAACTAGTTAAGTACAATTAAAAATGGTTGCCCATCACTCCAAGAACGAGAAATGGGAGCTCTAACTTTTCTATCAATGCCAGAAGGAATCTGGCTGCAACTTGTAATCCTCCCCACCTTTCTTTCTCAATCCCGACCTAAGTTTTAGGAGTACAGCTAGGTGACGGGAGGGCTTATCTTGTTTTGAAAGCGAAAGCTCCACGCTCTAACACACAGCTAGGAAGCAATTTGAAAACGTATCTGGGAAACGCAGGACCACACACCGAGCCCAGGCTCCATCTAGCACAGGGGGCACCCTCTCCTCGCTGCAAGCGTCCCCGGACACCCAGGAAATCAGAGCCGATTCCAGGGAGCCGTGCGGAGCCAAGCACGCTGCGGGCACCTCGGGCCGGCAGAGTTAACTCCAGGGCTCGCGCCCTCCGCCCTCGGCGAGCTCTCCGACAGCAAACAGCTGGCTCGGGACGCCGAGGGACCGCGCGGAGCCGCCGGGCACGCGGTGCCCGCACCGGAGCGCGCCCCGGCCGTCGGGAGCCCGCGGGCGCTCCCGTCCCGGGCCGGGAGGGGGCGGGGACCGGACCGCGGTGTCCGGGAGTCCGCCGTGCTGGGTCCCGCCGCGCGGGCACGGCCGACGCCGCAAACTTCACGCCCCCGGCCCCGCGAGCTCGCCGGGGCCTGGCTCGGGGTCCGAGCCCCCGTGGCCCCGGCGGCCAGTCGGGGATCGGCCGCACCCAGACCCGCGACCGTTACGGGGCCCGCGCGCCGCGCCCAACGCCCGCTGCGCTCCCCGCAGCTCACTCGCTCACCTTTTTAGGGTCCGGGTTCGCGGCCAGGCGCGCCTGCAGCTTCTCCACAACTTGGAGCGCCGACTCCGCCGCCATCGCTGTCACTGGCGCGGCCTCCTCGCCGGAACTGGGCTCGCGTCGCGTCCTCGGGCCGCAGCTCCGCCCTCCTTGCATCCCCGGCGGAGACGGAAGCGCTACTGGCCCCTTCCGGGCCTCGGTTGGGGGGGCGCGGGGCGAAGAGGGCCGAGGACCTCAGGCCCCGCCCCCAGATCGGGGGGACAGGTCCCCTGCGCCCACCCGCACCCGCTGGCGCGCCCGCCTCGCGCCCCGGTTCCAGGTGCGCGCGCGGCGAGCCGGGGCCTCTCCGGCCGGCCGAAGGCGCTGGCCGCAGCCGGGCAACTCCGCTTCTTGCCCTCGGTGTGCTGAGCCAAAGCCCCTGGAAACCCTCTCGGTGGATAGCCCGAGACAGAATGAGGCCACAGCGCCAGACCCTGGCTTATAAATCCTAACCCCCTCCCTACGCCTGGGCTGTGAGCCACGCCCTAATTAACACCTGTCAGTGGTCCCAGGCTGCCGCCTGGCTCCGGGAGTCAGCGGATATCAACGCTAGCGGCCACCCTCGGCTGAGCCCACTACACGCCAGTAGTTGGACTATCTTTTTAAGCCTCGATCCCACCTGATGAAACGAGTTGTCTCCATTTTACAGATGAGGAAACTGAGGCTCAGGAAGATCGAATTAGCTTGCAAGTGGTCACATAACAGGGATGAGGTGAAAATGTAATCTGAACCATAGAAGTCTAGGTCAACTATGAGCGCACACTTCTGAATAGGTCCAGAAATTGAAGACCAAGACTTTTGGATTTGTCAAAAGCCAAAAAGCTTAGTTCCGTAAGGCAATAACAGCCCGTGTGTATCGCTCCCCCCGCCCAACAGTATCTGGCAGGAGGGATCAGATAAATACTTCTTGAATGAATGGATGGATGGGTGGGCAGGTGGGATGACCTGCCCAAGAGCAGAAGGGCCTAAATCAGAGCAGCCCAAGACATTGTCCTTGAGGCTAGTCTCATCCTCGAAGTACTACATTTTAGGATTACTAATATTACTACTAAGAAGAGCAACTAAACAGTGGAAAATTCGCTTAGAATACCTGCATAAATCTCACTTGATTAGATCAGAGTAGCTCTTAATCAGATCTTCAGCTGCAAATTGACAATACACCTAGTCTGACCTCTGACCTCTCTCCCAAAGCAAGAAAGCCCAGAAATTCTTCCAGGTCCCAGCTCTAAAATAAAAAAAACCTTAAATATAAGTTCTTTTTCTTTTTCTTTTGAGACAGAGCCTCACTCTATCGTCCTGGGTAGAGTGTGGTGGAGTCATCACAGCTCACAGAAACCTCAGTCTCTTGAGCAATCCTCTTGCCTCAGCCTCTCAAGTAGCTGGGACTACAGGCACCTATTTTTAGAGACGGGGTCTCGCTCTTGCTCAGGCTCCTCCCAAACTTGTGAGCTCAGGCAGTCCACCCGCGTTGGCCTCCCAGAGTGCTAGGATTACAGGTGTGAGCCACTGCACCCGGCCATGGGTCTTGCTCTTGCTCAGGCTGGTCTCAAACTCCTGAATTCCTGAGTTCAAGCAATCCACCTACCTCTGCCTCCCAGAGTGAGATGGGATTACAGGCATGAGCCATCATTTAGGGACTTAAATGTAAGTTATTTCTTCCAATGAACATTATTCACTCACAGTGCTGAGAAGCCAGTCCTCCCTACCATGTCCCACTCCTCCATTTGGTGTGCCCTCCCTAGGTCCCTAAGCAACTCTTTTCAGGGTGTAAACCGTCCATATATTTATGTGTCTTGACACTGGGTTTTTTTTTTTTTTTGAGATAGGAGCCTCAAGCTGTCCCCCTGTGGCGTCTCAGCTCACAGCAACCTCCAACTCCTGGGCTCAAGTGAGTCTCCTGCCTCAGCCTCCCAAGTAGCTGGGACCACAGGCACCCGCCACAACACCCAGCTATTTTTGGTTGCAGCCATCATTGTTGTTTGGCGGGCCCAGGCTAGATTCGAACCAGCCACATTGGGTGTACGTGGCTGGCGCCTTAACCACTTGAGCCACAGGTGCCGAGCTGGCACTGGGTTTTTTATTGATGGAGTGCAGTAACTGACCTGTCCACCTTTCAATCTCTGCCACCTAACATGACACAGACAATATGATCAGCACTGAAGGTAAAGGCCAAACAAGATTAATGACCACTACCCATGGGGTGTCCAAAGACTCTTCTGAGGGGTGTAATGAAAAAAAATCATTGAATTATGTACCAGGAGACTTGGGTTCTAGTTCCGGCACTAGGGTGGCCCTCCTCTGCACAAAATGCTTTTACATTTTAAATTCCTTCAATTTTGAAAATGTAGCACTGGTGTAATGGGAGACAGGCCGATTCTTGAGGCAGAATTTGCTGACTAACTGACCTGGCACATGCTTGGGGCCCATGGAACATTTTGCAAACCCAGGGAGATCTCAACAACCAAAATGTAAAGAAATAATGAATGCTGCACGAGTTTCCTATAAAGGGTGCACCATCCCCTGACCCATCTGTGTCAGCCTGCAAAATGCTCTTAAACTTGAATATATGACTTCTAGGATAAGCAGTTAATTATATATTTGTCATTTTCAAATTTTTTAATAAGAAGTTTTTAATATGAAAGCTATAACCCAATTATAGCCCAAAAAGAAGAAGAAAGGGGAAAGGGAGGGGGGAGGACGGTTGGAGGGAGGGTAATTGGTGGGACCACACCTATGGTGCATCTTACAAGAGTATTTGTGAAATTTACTAGGTGTAGAATATAAATGTCTTAACACAATAACTAAGAAAATGCCATGAAGGCTACGTTGACCAGTTTGATAAAAGCATTTCCAATTGTATGTAAAAGCAGTACATTGTACCCCATGATTGCATTAATGTACACAGCTATAATTTAATAAAAAAAAAAAGAAAAAAAAAACAAGTTATAAAAATTGTATTCTATATGAACTCACTGGGAGATTACCATTGTAATCCGAGGTCTACACAAGGGTGTTTAATGTGGGAATGAGTTCCCTAAGGCTCTTTTGTCCACTTTGAATCAGCAACATTTAACCCACAGGTGACACTCAATAAGTTTGTTGCAAACTGAACCGAGGCCAGGCTAGTGGCTCACACCTGTCATCCTAGCACTCTGGGAGGCTGGGGCGGGTGGATTGCCCTGAGCTCACAGGTTCAAGACCAGCTTGGGCAAGAGCGAGACCCTGTCTCTAAAAATAGTTGAGCATTGTGGCAGCCACCGGTAGTCCCAGCTACTCAGGAGGCTGAGGCAAGAGGATCACTTGAGCCCAAGAGTTGGAGGTTGCTGTGAGGTATGATGCACAGGCACTCTACGGAGGGTGACAAAGTGAGACTCTGTCAAAAAAAAAAAAACTGAATTATTATTACATTTAAGGCTAGCTCAGAGTATTAGCTGAAAACCTTTGAGGGGCTCCTGAACTCTCCTATCAGCACTATGGAGTTGCTATTACTGAGAGTAATTAGAAGAATTATCTCATTCTGCTCAGGGATGTGTTTAAAGCTATCCTGAGGGAGAAAGATGGTCAGGGAAGCTCTTATCTTCTGCTTTGTACACGTTTTGAGTTTTTGGAGCAAGTATGGGCCACTTTTATCATGAAAATAACTTAAAGGTATTTTAATTTGGGTCTGGGTGCGGGGATAGCACCTGTAATCCTAGCATTCTGGAAGGCCAAGATAGGAGCATCACTTGAGCTCAGGATTTTGAGACCAGTCTGAGCAAGAAGAAGACCCTATCTCTACTAAAAATAGAAAAATTAGTCATGTGATGGTTCCCAAGTAGGAGCTAAGACCAGAGGCTGAGACTGGAGGATCGCTTGAGCCCAGGAGTTGACATTGCAGTGGGCTATGATGATGCCACTGCACTCTACCTGGGGTGACAGAGTGAGGCTCATCTTTACTTATTTATTTATTTATTTATTTATTTTTTAGAGATAGAGTCTCACTTTGTCACCCTTGGTACAGTGCCATGGCATCACAGCTCACAGGAACCTCCAGCTTTTGGACTTAGCTGATTCTCTTGCCTCAGCCTCCCGAATAGCTGGGACTACAGGTGCCCACCACAGTGCCCAGCTATTTTTTTGTTGCAGTTTGATCAGGGCTAGGTTCCAGCCTGCCACCCTCGGTATATGCGGCTGGCGCCCTACTCACTGAGCCACAGGCGCCACCCAAGAGTGAGGCTCATCTTTAAAAACAAAAGCAAAGTCTGGGCACGGTGGCTCACGACAGTAATCTCAGCACTTGGAGGGCCGAGGTGGGTGGATTGCCTGAGCTCACAAGTTTGAGACCAGCCTGAGCAAGAGGGAGACTACCATCTCTAACAAAATAGCCAGGTGGGGCGGTGCCTATGACTCAAAAGAGTAGGGCGCAGGCTTCATATACCAGAGGTGGTGGGTTCAAACCCAGCCCTGGCCAAGAACTGCAAAAGAAAAAAATAACCAGGTGTTGTGGTGGGTGCCTGTAGTCCCAGCTACTCAGGAGGCTGAGGCAAAAGGATCTCTTCAGCCCAAGAATTTGAGGTTGCTGTGAGCTATGACAGCTATGATGCCACAGGACTCTACCAAGGGTGACAAAGTGACACCTTGTCTCAAAAAAAACAATAGAAAAGAAAAAGGCTCAGTGCCGTAGCTCAGTGGTTAGGGTGCCAGCCACATGCACCGGGGTTTGTGGGTTCAAACCTGACCCGAGCCTACTAAAAACAAATAAACAAAACCAGCCTGGCGTTGTGGTGGGCACCTGTAGTCCCAGCTACAAGGGAGGCTGAGGCAAGAGAATTGCTTGAGCCCAAGAGTTTGAGGTTGCTGTGAGCTGTCATGCCATGGCACTCTACTGAGGGCAACACAGTGAGTCTGTCTCAAAAAAGTACCAACCAAGAAAACCCTTAATTTGGAAAAGAATAATCCCAGGCTGGCAAATATAAGGGTGATTTAAAAAAAAAATTTTTTTTTTGAGACAGAGCCTCAAGCTGTTGCCCTGGGTAGAGTGTCATGGCATCACAGCTCACAGCAACCTCCAACTCCTGGGCTCAAGTAATTCTCCTGCCTCCACCTCCCAAGTAGCTGGGACTACAGGTGCCTGCCACAATGCCTGGCTATTTTTTGGTTGTAGTTGTCATTGTTGTTTGGCAGCCCAGGTTGGATTCGAACCTGCCAGCTCAGGTGTATGTGGCTGGCGCCTTAGCCACTTGAGCCACAGGCGCTGAGCCATAAGGGTGATTTAAAACACTGAAAAACAAGTTTAAAAAAATTCAACCATCTTCTCCTCAATATCAGAAAAGAAACCGTACATAGAATGGTCAAGTGAGAGCTTATGGGCTGGACAGTGTACTGAGGGGTGCTGGTTTGAGCAGGAGTCCTCCTTGGACCTCCCCTGCTGATCTCTGCCACTTTATCTCAGCAAGTAGGCAGCATCTGAGGTTGCCTGGATGGTGGGTGTAAAGAACAAGGGTTGGGGCTCAGTGACAACCTGAGTCCGAGCCCAACTTTACCAATGCTAACCATGGCTGACACTGTTTCCTCCTACTTTATAGATTTCTTGTGAGGCTTACTAATATGTGAAGTAACTGGCATATTTTTGAAAAGGCAGCAATTGTTAGGAAAAATGTATTGACCTGGTTAAAAAAATATATATATATCATGTTCTGCCCTAAAATCCTCTGGGCAGCTTTATTGTAGCCCAGCTGTCACCACTGTTCTCTTCCCCAGTGGACTCATGTTTCTTTTATTTTTTTTCTAGTAGAGATAGAATCTTACTTTATTGCCTTCGGTAGAGTACAGTGGCATCACAGCTTACAGCAACCTCCAACTCCTGGGCTTAGGTGATTCTCTTGCCTCAGCCTCCTGAGTACCTAGGATCACAGGCACCCACCACAATGCCCGGCTATTTTTTGTTGCAGTTTGGCTGGAGCTGGGTTTGAACCCACCAACCTCGGTATATGGGGCTGGCCCCCCTACCCCTGAGCCACAGGCACCACCTGAGGGCTCAGGTTTCTGAATTGACTATATTCATCTTTGTTTCACATCCTTCAAATATGTTCCGCTGGTTTATTACTTAGAGATGGCATCTTTCTGGGTTTCCCACAGTAGATTCCCCTGCCCCCCTGGGATAGAATAATGCAAGTCAAGACTGCCAGTTCCAGGGAGTAGTGTTTGACATTCGCAATCCACACCTCTCTCAGAAAGCCTTGAAATCAGAATACACTTTCCACTGACAACTTTTTTTTTTTTGAGGCAGAGTCTCACTCTGTTGCCCCTGGCTAAAGTGCCATAGTGTCATAGCTCACAGCAACCTCAAATTCCTGGGCTCAAGTGATCCTCTTGCCTCAGCCTCCCAAGTAGCTAGGACTAGCGGTGCCTACCACAATGCCTAGCTAGTTGTTTGGGTCCCTCCCTCCTATATTTTAGTAGAGATGGAGGCGGGTCTCACTGTTGCTCAAGCTTGTCTTGAACTCTTGAGCTCAAGCACTCTACCCACCTTGACCTCCCAGAGTATTAGGATTACAGGTGTGAGCCACAGCACCCAGCCTCCACTAATTTAAGCATTTCAGAACTAGAACCCTCCTAGGCCCTTTGTGGAGAGATGGTAGAATGTAGCATTCTCTAATATCCAACAGCCCACACAAATTGGTATCTACTAAGATAAAAAGCTACCACAAAAATTAAAAAATAACAAGTATGTAGTACTTTGATACTTTTAAACTTTATGTATTTATATAAATTGTATCCAGGTAGTAAGCTGCAGGCTTTCCCTTAGCTCTTTATCTTATTTCATTTTGTTACAGCACTAAGCATAATTTGAAATTACCTTATTTAGTGGTGCACGTGTCTCTATAGTCCCTACCCATTATGTAAATTCCACAAGGCATCGCTGTTGCTAAAACAGTGCCTGGTACCCAGAAAGCTCTCCATAAATACTGAGTTGAATGAAAACTCCAACTCCCAGACCTGTTGGATGGATTAAATGAGATGATGTGTAAAAAACACTTGGCAAAGGCTCAGTGTCATAGCACAACGGTTACAGGGCCAGCCACATACACCGAGGCTGGTGGGTTCAAACCCAGCCTGGGCCAGCTAAAACAGCAATGACAACTGGAACAAAAAATAGGCAGGTGTTGTGGTGGGCACCTGTAGTCCCAGCTACTTGGGAGGCTGAGGCAAGAGAATCACTTGAGCTCAAGAGTTTGAGGTTGCTGTGAGTTGTGACACCACAGCACTCTACTGAGGGCAACATAGTGAGACTGTCTTAAAAAACAAAACAAACAACAACAACAAAAAAAAAAACACCTGGCAAATATACCAGTAATGTTGGTATATTAAAAAACAGCAATAATGTTGTCTTAGCTAATTTTCACTATCCACTGATAAGAAAATGGATGCTTAGAAAACTTTTTTGTTTTGTTTTGTTTTGTTTTGTTTTTGCAGTTTTTGGTTGGGGCTGGGTTTGAACCCGCCACCTCTGGTATATGGGGCTGGCACCCGACTCCTTGATTCACAGGCACCGCCCCCCCCCCTTTTTTTCTTTTTTCTTTTGAGACAGTCTCTCACTCTCCTACCCCAGGCTAGAGTTCTGAGGCAGCACAGTACCTCACAGCAACCTCAAACTCTTGGCCTCAAATGATCCTCCTGCCTCAGCCTCCCGAGTGGCTGAGACTACAGGCACCCACCACAATACCTGACTAGTTTTTCTATTTTTAGAGACGGGGTGGGGTGTTAAGAGATGATCTTGCTTTGCTCAGGCTGGTCTAGAACTCCTGAGTTCAGGAGATCCATCTGCCTCAGCCTCTCCAAGTGCTAGGATTGCATGCGTGAGCCACCTTGCCCAAGGATTCTTAGGAAACCTAAGTGACACAAATGCCCTCAGCCCCAGAAACTGAGACTATGGTTGTAGTCTTTGCTGAGAATACCTTTGGAAAGAAAGTTGTTAGGAAAAATGTGAACTGGCTGGGTGAGGTGGCTCATGGCTATAATCCTAGCACTTGGGAGGCTGAGGCGGGTGGATTGCCTAGTTCACTGGTTCGAGACCAGCCTGAACCAGAGCAAGACCTCGTCTCTTTAAAAAAAAAAGCAAGAAAAAGAAAAGAAAAAAGGGGGAGTAGAGAGGGAGAGGAAAAAGGAGCAACTAACTGACTTGACAGACTGATTTAAGTTTTGTGCCCAGTGTTGGCTGAGGTCCGTGAACTCTGACTTAGGGTGTCTACAGATGATGAATTCTCAAAGGGGTCTGGGTCTCCCTCCTCCCTGTCGTGTTGGTGGGGAAATGGCAGTGTGGCTTGAGTGGAGACAGCAGAGAGAAAAACGTGTCCCCTCGTCCTGGAATCTTGTTCCAAACACCCTGAAACTGATAAACACAGCTGCAAATACTCCCAGTGGGAACTGACTGAAGGGGTTGTCAGGCTGGAGTATTCTTCTACCTTCAAGACAAAAAGCAGGTCACCTGAGTGCAGATGCAAAATCAGCCACACGGGCTCGGCGCCTATAGCTCAACCGGCTAAGGTGCCAGCCACGTACACCTAAGGTGGCGGGTTCGAATCCCCAGCCTGGACCCGCCAAACAACAATGACGGCTGCAACCAAAAAATAGCCGGGCGCTGTGGCAGGCGCCTGTAGTCCCAGCTACTTGGGAGGCAGAGGCAGGAGACTCGCTTGAGCCCAGGAGTTGGAGGTTGCTGTGAGCTGTAATGCCACAGCACTCTACCCAGGGGAACAGCTTGAGGCACTGTCTAAAAAAAAAAAAAAAAAAAAAAAAAATCAGCCACACAGAACCAATATGTTCAAACTAGCGTGACCTACTGCAGCCCTCAAGGAACTTACTCTCTAGAGAAGTCATTTCTCATAGCCAAGAAACAGAGATTGCATCCACAGAGACCAGGCAGACCCATGGAAAGACATTGCAGGGAGCAGGGGTGCCTAAGACAGGAAGATTGACTCAGAAGCAAATATGGTATTAGATCCTTCCCTGCCAGACAAGAAGCCCCTGTGATCTAGGTGAAAGAAGGCTAGCTATGACAACAACAAAAGATAATCAAGGGCCAGGTGCAGTGGCTCATGTCTGTAATGGTGGGTGAATTGCCTGAGATCACAGGTTTGAGACCAGCCTGAGCCAGAGCAAAACCACATCTCTAAAAATAGCCGGGCATGGCTCGGTGTCTATAGTACAGTGGTTACAGTGCCAGCCATGTACAGCTGGTGGATTTGAATCCGGCCCAGGCCAGTTAAAACAACAATGACCACAGCAGCAAAAAATAGCTGGGCATTGTGGTGGGCACCTATAGTCCCAACTACCTGGGAGGCTGAGGCAAGAGAATTGCTTAAGTCCAAGAGTTTGAGGTTGCTGTGAGCTGTGATGCCATAGCACTCTACCAAGGGTGACATAGTAATAGTCTGCCTCAAAAAAATAAAATAAATATAGCCAGATGTTGTGGCGGGTGCTGTAGTCCCAGCTATTTGGGAGGTTGACGCAAGAGAATCACTTGAGCTCAAGAGTTTGAGGTTGCTGTGAGCTGTCACACCATAGCACTCTACCAAGGGCAACACAGTGAGACTGTCTCCAAAAAAAAATAATAAAAATTAAAAATAAAATAAATAAATAAAAATACCTTAGCATTGTGATGGGCACTTGTAGTCCCAGCTACTCAGGAGGCTGAGGCAAGAGGATCACTCGAGCCCAAGAGTTTGAGGTTGCTGTGAGCTGTCATACCACAGCACTCTACCAAGGGCGACACAGTGAGACTTTGTCTCCAAAAAATGTATAATAATAATAATAAATAAAATAAATAAATAAAAATAGCTTGGTGTTGCAGTGGGCACTTGTAGTCCCAGCTAGTCAGGAAACTGAGGCAAGACAATCACTTGAGCCCAAGAGTTTGAGGTTGCTGTGAGCTGTGACACCATGACCCTCTATCAAGGGTGACAAACTGAGACTCTGTCTCAAAAAAAAAGATAATAAAACAAGAGCCTTAGTATTTAGTGGTAGAGGTACATGCCTTAAATGTTTTCTCACTTAAAGGAGAGCATTGTTGGGCGGCACCTGTGGTTCAAAAGGACTAAGGCACTGGCCCCATATACCAGAGGTGGCAGGTTCGAACCCAGCCCTGGCCAAAACTGCAAAAGAAAAAAAAAAAGAATAGCATTGTCCTCATTTTACAGAGAAAGAAACTGAGGCTTAGTGAATGGGAACCACTTGGTGGGAACCACTGGGGCTGGACTCAGGACTCCAGCTTTGAAAACGATGCTCTTCCCACTCCTCAAAAAAGCTTCGGGTTGTGACAAACAAAGGAGAGAGGGCCTAGTGTGTCACAGGGAGCTCAAACCTCAGGCTCATCACAGGCTCTCTAACTCTCATCATATTAGAACAATTGCTATGCAGTTGGGCATCAGAGTTCCGATCCTATACTCTCCCAAGCTTCAGGGCCTCTTTCAGTAGACATATCCGAATCACCTAGAATAATCACTATTCTCTTAAGGCCAGCCACTTCCCCTTTTCACTTCCTGGTTTTAACGGGGCAGGACATAGACAAATCTCTCAAAGTGTGTTTTCTCTCTCTCTCTCTCTTTTTGGCAATGGTGACCACAAAAATACAGAGTGTGTTTTTCCAAAGTGCGGAGTTGTGGTTGTTGAATAAAGCTGATAGCTAAATCAATAATACCTGTGCCAAGACTGGCATAAAGAAGAAATATCGTGCTTGCAAAACAGGACTTGATTTGTTCAAGTATTTGTTGAGCCCCTACTCTGTGGAAGTATTGGGTTTGATGCTTGGCCTCCTGAGATGTGCAGACAGCCCCAAACCTAAACAAGGAATCCAGTCTGGTGGATGTGATGTTTAAAAGAATAGTTTGGCTCGGCGCCTATAGCTCAATCAGCTAAGGTGCCAGCCACGTACACCTAAGGTGGCGGGTTCGAATCCCCAGCCCAGACCCGCCAAACAACAATGACAGCTGCAACCAAAAAATAGCTGGGCGTTGTGGCGGGCACCTGTGGTCCCAGCTACTTGGGAGGCGGAGGCAGGAGACTCGCTGGAGCCCAGGAGTTGGAGGTTGCTGTGAGCTGTAATGCCACGGCACTCTGCCCAGGGGGACAGCATTGTGAGGCTCTGTCTCAAAAAAAAAAAAAAAAAAGAATAGTTCACACCTGCAGTCCTCGCACTCTGGAAGGCCAAGGCGGGTAGATTGCCTGAACTCAGGAGTTCAAGGCCAGCCTGAGTAAGAGTGAGACTCCATCTCTAGTAAAAATAGAAAAACTAGCTGGGCATTGTGGTACCTGTAGTCCCAGCTACTTGGGAGGCTGAGGCAAGATGATCTCATAAGTCCAAGAGTTTGAGGTTGCTGTGAGCTGTGACACCAGGGGCCTCTACCCAGTGGCAGAGTGACACTCTATCTCTAACTAAATAAATAAACCAACAAAGAAAAATTCATTAAGGAAACCCTAAATCTGTGAGTGCTTAGAGAATGATCTAAAGATTTGAAATAAACATTCTACCAAGGAAGAAGAAACATCTATAGATGTATAAAAATAAAAATTATCAATCTCATCATTAACCAGGAAAATGCAGGCTTGGCACCTGTGGCTCAAGTGGCTAAGGCATCAGCCACATACACCTAAGGTGGCGGGTTTGAATCCAGCCCAGGCCTGCCAAACAACAATGACGGCTGCAACCAAAAAAAAAAAAAAAGAAAGAAAGAAAATAGCCAGGCGTTGTAGTGGGCACCTGTGATCCCAGCTACTTGGGAGGCAGAGGCAGGAGACTCACTTGAGCCCAGGAGTTGGAGATTGCTGTAAGCTGTGATGTCACAGCACTCTACCCCAGGAGGACAGCTTGAGGCTCTGTCTCAAAAAAAAAAAAAAAACCAGGAAAATTGAAACCACAATGAAACATCTTGCTACACCAATTAACTGCCTCTCTGGTGCTGTCTGTTCAGAGTGACTCACACCTGTAATCCCAGCACTCTGGGAGGCCAAGGAGGATGAATTGCCTGAGGTTAGGAGTTTGAGACCAGCCTGAGCAAGTGTGAGACCCTATCTCTAAAAATAGCCAGGCATTGTGGCAGATATCCCAGGTATTTGGGAGGTTGAGGCAAGAGGATTGCTCAACTCCAAGTTTGAGGTTGCTGTGAACTATAATGCCATGGCACTTAACCCCAGGACAACTGAGTAAGACTCTGTTTCAAAAAAAAAAAAAGAAAGAAAGAAAAGAAAAGAAACACCATTTGATTTAGTACCCCAGAAGAACTCTGTGCCAGCAGGCCAGTGGCTTTGGCAGAGTCCCCTGACAGGTTCTAGGGAGCTCCAGGTACAGCAAGCACTTAGGAAACATTTTGCTAAGTCGAATACAGAAAGGCTAGAGCAGAGATAGCAAACTGGCAGCTTGTGGGCTAAATGTGACCTGCTGACATGCTTTGTTTGCCCTCACAGTGTTTACACAATTGAAATAATTGTTAAGAGTTTAAAATCAAGAGATTTCATAACTTCTCTTGAGAAACAGTAAGATTGAGCAGCAGCTCTTGGCCCAGTCCCCATGGGGCAACATGTAGCTCAGCTGAGTCCCACCTTTTGCCACACCCCCTTGGCCTCCCAGAGTGCTAGGAATACAGGTGTGAGCCACCTAGCCCAGCCTTATTTTTTATTAAAAAAACAGAACCAAAAAACAGGCGCAGAGTGTTAGTCTTAGGACAGCATAGAGGAGGGTTTTGTGGGCGAAGTGACGCCCCCCCATACAGGTGGATACGATGAACAGTGAAAGGTGGTAAAGAAGAAGGGAAAGTGGTTAGAACTCCTTGGGGCCTGAGGCAAGATGAAGATTAGGGAAACCCTGGGATTAACAATAAGCAGCCCGATGAGAGAGCAGATGGCAGCGGCACCTGTAGCTCAGCGGGTAGGGCGCCAGCTCCATATACCGAGGGTGGCGAGTTCAGAACCTGGCCCTGGTCAAACTGCAACAAAAAAATAGCTGGGCATTGTGGTAGGCGCCTGTAGTCCCAGCATTTGGGAGGCTGAGGCGAGAATCGCCTAAGCCTGGGAGTTAGAGGTTGCTGTGAGCTGCGATGCCAAAGCAATCTACTGAGAGTGCTAAAGTGAGACTCTGTCTCTATTAAAGAAAAAAGAGAAAGAGAGATCAGATGGCTGTTTATGGAGACCGGTTAGAGGTTTTTGAGATAAGGAAACCCTTGCTAAACCCATCTCTGCCCATACTTCCCAGGAAAGGGCATTGATATTTACCAAGTTGCTCAGTCAGGGGCCATCCTGGATTCTTACCCACCCCCTCTGGTCACCCACATCCTGTTAATGGTACCTTCCCCCATTCTCTCCAAACCCATTTGCTTCTCCCATCTCCTTAGTCAGGACTCATTCTCTCTCCCCTGAATTGCTGCACCAATTGACTGCCTCTCTGGCGCTGTCTGTTCAGAGTGACTCTTTCATGCAATTTTCATTTTGAGTAAAACCGTTCAAGGCTCCCCTGTGGCCTGCAGCCCTGGTGATCAACCCTGGCTGCACTTTGGATCACCTGGGGAGCTTTTAAAAAACACCCCAATGCCAAGTCCCCATATCTTAAGATTCTGACTAGAGCGATTTAGTTCTCAAAGCTCCCCAAGCGATCCTGGTGTCTGCACCTGCCTCTGAACCGTGCTCAGCAACTCCTCACCATCCATTCTTTCAGCAAAAACATACTCGCCACCTGCTATGAATGAGGCATCACACTGGCACTGAGGCTGCAGTGAACAGTATCGCTCAGGGCCCTCCTGAGGCCTGTGGTCTATCAGGGCCAATGGGCTTTGAGTATTTTCAGCCCTACCTCTGTCTCCACTCACTTCTTACTCCTTGTTCCAGTCATCATGACAGATTCGGGATTTCCCAATCTTGCCCATTGCAGCTACAAGGTCTATAAATATGCTTCGCTCTAAACCCAAAATTCCAGTCCTCAGCCTCCCCACGTAGTGAAGATTCAGCTTGACCATTACTTCCTCTGAGCAGCCACCGCCTCAACTCGGCCACACCCGCCCAAATTACCACTGCACCCATTGCTGGAACAAAGTCTCCAATCATCATCACTGGCCACTTCACTGTCTGGTGCCCTCAATAGACTATGAGCCCCTTGAAGGTGGGGGTTGTGCCCAAACCACCTCTGTATCCCTGGGGGGAGGTGCTGAATAAATAAGTAAACTTGAACGGCCCTGAGGAGAGTCTGTACAAGAGGTATCCACATAGGACAATACAGGATGCGCTATGAGAGAAGAACTGCAGCTTTGGAAGGGCTGGGAAGCCTGGTTCCCAACAGGAAGATCAGAAGCAGGCGGAAGCCAGGCAGAGACACACAGCATCAAAGCTCCGTGGGGCTCCCTGTTGCCTTACTCCCCCTTGAAGAGTGGCCTTGTGTGGTGGAAAGAACAGAAGGTCTGTTTTCTAATTTGAACACTCACTGAAGTGACTTGGGGTTAGGCCTAACATTTGCAGGGCTGATGGCAAAAGTGCCAGTGGAGTCCCACATAGTGTTTATTAATATTGTAAAAGTTATAGGCTAACAGACCATTACATACAGTTTCTATTCTATCTTATTATTAACCTGGAAGCTAGGTTTGAATTTAGAATTCTCCAATTGCCAAGAGTTCTGGGGAATGTGGTAGCACAAGGATAAATACCCTCGACCCACACCCCTTTCTCCTCCCACCTGCAGCAGGCAGCCATCCCTCTCACCTCGTCTCAGATGTCCACACTCCAGTCCCCGGAGTCTGTGCATATGTTATCTTACATCTTCTATGGCAAGGGAGAGTTAAAGCTGCTAATCAGCTGACTTCAGGATAGGCAGATTGGCTCGGCGCCTGTGGCTGAGTGGCTAGGCAGAGGTTGGAGTGATATAACTGTTGGCTTTGATGACGAGGAAGGGAGCCACGGGCAAGGAACATCGGTGGCCTCCAGAAAGCTGGAAAGGGCAAGTAGACAGATTGTCCCCAAGATCCTCCAGAAAGGACACAGCCCTGCCAATACCTTGGTAACAGTCCACTGAGACCTACTTTGGACTTCTGACCTCCAGAAATATAAGATAGTGAGTTTGTAGTAATTCTTTTTTCAGCAGCAATAAGAGTGACACTGCCCTGGTCTCTGCCCTCCTCACATTGACCTCACTGCAAAGTATACTTAGAAACAGCTGCCCCATGGTGCTCCCTTGGCCAAGGGGTGCACGTCAATATTCTAGAAAGGAGAGACCTGGGGAAGAGGGTCTGGAAGAAAGCAGAGAATTCTGGGGTTTGGGTATTCATAGCACAGTCTAGGAGGGGGTTTGAGCTTGGGCTTGGCACAGTTCCTAGGCCATGTGGCCTCCTCACCTTGCTTCCTTGGGTCAAGTGGCTTGGCTTCCTTGAGCCTCATCTGTAAAATCAACTGTGCCATTGGTTGGCATGGATCATCACTGAGCACTTTGTCTGTGCCAAGTGTTTTACTTAGTGACAGAGATTTGAGAATGCTGGGTCCTTGTTCTCAAGGAACTCACCTCCTAGTAATTTGCCCTCACAGGGCTTCTACCCAGGAAGGGAATAGTAGGCAGAGCAGCTATTACATAGTAAGCCCCTCAATAAATTTTAATTTCCCTCTCTTTCTACTCAGCCTCAACCAAATCAATAGGCTTATACATTAAAAATAAAAATCCTGGGCCAGGCACAATGGCTCACACCTGTAATCCTAGCACTCTGGGAGTTTGAGGAGGGTAGACTGCCTGAGTTCACAGGTTCAAGACCAGCCTGAGCAAGAGTGAGACCTCATTTCTAAAAACAGCTGGGTTGGGTGGCGCCTGTGGCTCAAAGGAGTAGGGCACTGGCCCCATATGCCGGAGGTGGCGGGTTCAAACCTGGCCCCGGCCAAAAACTGCAAAAAAAAAGTAAAAACAGCTGGGCATTGTGGTGGGCACCTGTAGTCCCAGCTACTTAGAGGTTGAGGCAAGAGAATTGCTTGAGCCCAAGTTTGAGGCTGTGAGCTATGACATCACAGCACTGTACCCAGGGCGAAAAGTAAGACTCTGTCTCAAATAAACAAACAAACAAATAAAT
Organism: Galago senegalensis; assembly: GCA_963575145.1. Classification (NCBI taxonomy): domain Eukaryota; kingdom Metazoa; phylum Chordata; class Mammalia; order Primates; family Galagidae; genus Galago; species Galago senegalensis. The sequence goes on from CAUYTI010154391.1 coordinate 17,817, forward strand.
AAATAAATAGGCTCAGCACCCACAGCTCAGTGGTTACATAGGATGCTGGACATGTACACACATACACATGTACATACGTACATGTCTGTCTCTATGACTATTTTTTTTTTGAGACATAGAGTCTCACTATGTTGCCCCTGGTAGAGTGCTGTGGTGTCACAGCTCACAGCAACCTCAAAGTCTTGGGCTTAAGCAATTCTCTTGCCTCAGCCTCCCATACTGGGACTACAGGCACCTGCCACAACACCTGGCTATTTTTTTGTTGCAGTTGTCATTATTGTTTAGTTTGCCTAGGTTGGGTTCAAACCAGCCAGCCTCAGTGTATGTGGCTGGTGCCATAACCACTGTGTACTGGCACCGAGCCTCTATGACTATTTTTGACTACTCTAGGTACCTCATAAAAGAGGAATCAGAAATATCCATCCTGTTGCAACTTGTTTATTTTACTTAGCATAATGTCTTCAAGGTCCATCAACATGGTAGCATGTATATCAGAATTTCACTACTTTTAGAAGCTGAGCGATATTCTATTTACCACATTTTGTTTAGCCATTCATCTTGCCATGAACATCTGGGGTGTTTCCGCCGTTGGCTATTATAAATGCTGCTGCTATGTACAAATATCTGTTCTTTAGCTCGGCGCCTGTGGCTCAAGCAGCTAAGGCGCCAGCCACATACACCTAAGGTGGCGGGTTCGAATCCCCAGCCCAGGCCCGCCAAACAACAATGACGGCTGCAACCAAAAAATGGCCAGGCATTGTGGCAGGCACCTGTAGTCCCAGCGACTTGGGAGGCTGAGGCAGGAGACTCGCTTGAGCCCAGGAGTTGGAGGTTGCTGTGAGCTGTGATGCCATGGCACTCTACCCAGGGGGATAGCTTGAGGCTCTGTCTCAAAAAAAAAAAAAATCTGTTCTTCTGCTTTTAATTCTTTTGAGTCTGTACCCAGAAGCGGAATTGCTGGATTAAATGGTAATTCAGTGCTTAATACATACTAGTTTTTTTTTAAGAGACAGTCTCTTTTTGTCGCCCTTGGTAGAGTGCCATGGCATCATAGCTCACAGCAACCTCTAACTCTTGGGCTTAGGCGATTCTCATGCCTCAGCCTCCCGAGTAGCTGGGACTACAGGTGCCACCACAACACCCAGCTATTTTTTTTGTTGTTGTTGCAGTTTGGCTGGGGCTGGGCTCAAACCCACCACCCACTGAGCCACAGGCACCACCCCTACGTACTAGTTTTTGTCCGCTATTGTTTTGTTTATGCTTTCCCTCCCTGCTTCCTCCACTGCTGTCTTTAGCACCAAGAGGGAGGGAGCCATGTCTGTCTTACTCACTACTGGATCCAACTCTGGCCTACCGCTTCCCCGGTGTTTGCTAAATGAATGTGGAATGGCAACTTCGCTGTCTTGGGTGAAGGGTGGAAGCTTGAAGCAGATGTAAGCAGTTCCTAATGGGGACTTTTACTCCCATGAGTCCCAAAGAGACTGCCCATAGGTTTGTCTGCGTTTCCTCAGCTTTTATTTCCTTCTCTTTCTTCTTTTCTTTTTCCTTTTTTTGAGACAGAGTTTCACTCTGTTTCCCTGAGTAGAGTGCCCAGGAGCTATAGCTCACAGCAACCTCAAACTCTTAGGCTCAAGAGATCATCTTGCCTCAGTCTCCTGACTAGCTGGGACTACAGGTGCCCACCACAATACCTAGCTAGTTTTAGAGACGGGGTCTCGCTCTTGCTCAGGCTGGTCTCAAACTCATGAGCTCAAGGGATTCTCCTGCCTTGGCCTCCCAGAGTACTAAGATTACAGGTGTGAGCCACCCCACCCAGTCCAATTTTTCTGTTTTTAGTAGAGATGGAGTCTAGCTCTTGCTCAGGCTAGTCTTGAACTCAGCTCAAGTGACTCTCTTGCCTCTGTCTCCCAGAGTGCTAGGATTACAGGTGTGAGTTGCTGCGCTCATCCTGTTTTATTATTTTCATTTTTTGAGACAGAGTCTCACTCTGGGGCAGGCTATCATGCTGTGGCTTCATCCTACGTCACTGCAACCTCAAACTCCTAGGATCAAGTGAACCTCTGGACTTGGCCTCCCAGAGTGCTAGGATTACAGGTGTAAACGCTGGGGTCTGCCCCTAAACACTCTTAAAGTATCAGTAAGGACAATGGGAGTCAGCCTAGGCTGAACACACCAGTCTGCACAATTGCATCTTTCTAGTTTGGATGAATGAAATCATCCAAAGACAGCGTAGACGTACTTTATATCTGCTGGCACTGCTTGGGACCTTACATTAATATCTCAACTTCTCTCTTAAAATATAAACCTCCAAATTGACCCTCTAGATATGATCTGATCAGTGGCAGATCCTTTGAAAGACTGGACCAGGACATTAGATTCATCTATCTCAAGCCAAGCTCCCTATTCTGTAATTCCTTTTCAGAACCTCTACTATTTGACTTTATTTGTTGTTACCATCTTTGAAACCATGAGAAAAATACAGCTTCAAAAATTATAGACTGATGCTTGTCAATTCTACCAGAAACATTCTGATATCCTGGAGGGATAAAAGACTTTTGAGAATTCCCCAAATGTAAGCCGCCATATAATTGCCTCTGTAATGTGGAATAAAGAACTAAATGACCCTTTCAAATAAATGAAAATAAATGACCCTTAGACACCCACTGATCATATGAATCCAGGAATACAGTCCTTTATAGAGAGTTATTAAATTCTCTTTTCAACTTCTGCCTAGTCTTTTTCTTATCCTTTGCTTTTTCTTCTCCTTTGATAAGTAATTTTTATACTGGATGAAAATGATGAGAACAAATGGCTTTTCCTCTTTGCTGCAGAATAAATAGTACTCTGACTACAAAGAGGCTGCCTCACCTCACAGATCCAAGTCTCTGCTGAGTCTGACCTCCACTTTATCTCCAGCTGGTTTCTGTCTCAGAAACCATTTTCTTTAGGCTGCATCCTTTTCTTTTCACCTCCATCATCCTCCCTAGCAGCTAACATCTATAAAAGTCACCTCTTCGGAAGTCTCAGTAAAGTTATAATTAAAATTTGCTACGGACTTTCATGGTTGCAGGCAAACAGCGGTCATAAACACCAGATAACACTCCACTATCTCTACCTGCCATCAAATCCCCAGCTGCCTGTTAGGCCACATCATCTCTGATCAGGAGTGTAGCAAACTGGTCCTGCTCCTTCTGACTCTGCCCAGCCTTGTCCACCCTCTATTCCCGCTTCAACCCTGCCGCTAGGATGAGCTTCTAAACACCAGATAACTGATAAGTAATTGTGATCAGTCATTCATAGCTATACACCAGGTACTTTACTTGAATTATTTTTGCTCCTTGTAATAACCAAGTCAGACAGGAATATGTACTGCTATTTACTAAAGAAACTGAATTCGGAGAACTTAAGAAACCCACCAAGATCACAAGATTTGTTTTTTTTTTGTTTGTTTGTTTGTTTGAGACAGAGCCTCAAGCTGTCTCCCTGGGTAGAGTGCTGTTGCATCACAGCTCACAGCAACCTCCAATGCCTGGGCTCAAGTGAGTCTCCTGCCTCAGCCTCCCAAGTAGCTGGGCCCACAGGCACCTGCCACAATGCCCAGCTATTTTTTGGTTGCAGCCGTCATTGTTGTTTTGGTGGACCCGGGCTGGATTTGAACCCGCCACCTTAGGTGTATGTGGCTGGCGCCTTAGCCACTTGAGCCACAGGTGCCGAGCCGATGACAAGATTTTTAAGATGTGGGATTCCACCCAGTATCTTTGTGGCTCCAGCGCTTGTGCCCTCCTCATTATAGCTGACTGGGCTTCAGGATCAGGTTTGGGCTGGATTGATGTTTGAGGCCCTTCATAAATCTAGTCAATTCAGCCACATTTCCTGTAATGTCCCCAACACCTCTCTCATCTTCAGACACACACAATAATTTAACATCCTTCCTCTTAAATCCATACCTGAGTGATCAGTATTGCTTTACTTGAAATGACTTTTCCCCAAATGCCTTCCTCTGCCTGGTTCACTCATGATAACGAGTTTTAAATCAAATGTGTGTGTGTGTGTGTGTTTTAATGGTACTTTTTATTTTTTGGCTGGGGCTGGGTTTGAACCCACCACCTCCAGCATATGGGACCGGTGCCCTACCCTTTTGAGCCATAGGCACCACCCTCAAATGTGTTTTTTGTAATCACTCTCTCATTCACACCTACACTCCCCCACAGAACAACCTGAGCAAACCCCAGGTACACTGTACATCACACTGTCTTCTAACCTGTTGTATCCTAAAGTGTGGGACAGGTGGGGCATGTGGATGGAACAGTAATTAATACCGAGTCACAAAGTAAGATTGTTCTTCCCTCTTCAACTACAAGGAGGAAAGCTCAGTGTGGTGCTAGTGTATTAAGGTGGTGATTAAAAGCATGGCCTCAGGCTCAGCGCCTGTGGCTCAAGGGCTAAGGCACCAGCCACATACAACTAAGGTGGCGGGTTCAAATCCAGCCTGGACCCGCCAAATAACAATAATGGCTGCAACCAAAAAAATAGCCGGGCGTTGTGGCGGGCGCCTGTGGTCCCAGCTACTTGGGAGGCGGAGGCAGGAGACTCGCTTGAGCCCAGGAGTTGGAGGTTGCTGTGAGCAGTGAAGCCATAGCACTCT
>CAUYTI010154392.1:0-11165 GCA_963575145.1 Galago senegalensis
GAAAATTAGCTCCCCCCCTCTTTTTTTTTTTTTTTTTTTTTTTTTTTTTTTTTTTTTTTTGCAGGGGTTGGTTTTTAAACCCCCCCCCAATTTATATTTTGGGGGTGACCAAAAACATTTAAACAAAATGACCCCCCAAAAACACCCGGGGGGGGGGTAAAAACCCCCCCCGGCCAAAAAACACAAAAAAAAAAAAAAAAAAAAAAAAAAAAGAGGGGGGGAGCTAATTTTCATTGACTCCTCACTTTGTGCCAAGATGTGAGTAGAACAAGTTACGTTTAACTTTACAGAGTAGGCTTCGTTGTCTCCATTTTACTGAAAAGGAAATCTCATGGTCAAACTTCTAGGATGCAGCTGAGCAGGAATTCAAACCCCAGTGCCAGAGCCTATCCTCTTTCCAGTACATAATGGTTTCGATAAAATAAAGGTAATAGAAGTATCTCAGAAAGGAAGTATAATTCAGTGGAAAGATTACTGGCCAAGGAGTCAGACAACCAGTGTAGGGTAGACTGTAGGTACCTTTCTTCCGTGCCCTTTGGCTTTTTATCTGTACAATGGGGACAAACAAAAAGCTGATACAGGCTGAGTGCCTGCCTGTAGCACTGGTTACGGCACTGGCCACATACACCGGGGCGGGCAGGTTGGAACGCAGTCAGAGCCAGCTAAACAACAATGACAGCTGCAACAAAAACAATGACAACAACAAAAAGTAACCGGGCATTGTAGTGGGCACCTGTAGTCCCAGCTACTTGGGAGGCAGAGGCAAGAGAATAGCTTAAGCCCAGGAGTATGAGGTTGCTGTGAGCTGTGATGCCATGACACTCTACTGAGGGAGACAGAGTGAGACTCTGTCTCAAGAAAGAAAGAAAGAAAAATAACAAATAAATTAATAAAACCTGATATAGAATGAAAAAAATAGCTGACCACTTTCTAAAAATTTACATTTTATTTGCTTGTTACCTTTTTCTCCCAGATTGTAAGCTCCATGAAGGTAAGGGTATTTTCTAGTGTGGTAAATTATCTAAACATAAAATTTACCATTTTAACTATTTTTAGATGTACGGTTTAGTGGTGTAAATACATTTGCATTGTTGTGCACCCATCACCATCATCCAGCTCTAAAATTATTTCATCCTTCCCATCTGAAATCCTACACTCATTAAACTCCCATTTTCTTCTTCCTACCAGTCCCTGGCAACCAACATTCCACATTTTATCTCTGAATTTGACTATGTCAGGTATCTCATATAAGGGGGATTATATAACAGTTGGGTGTTTTTTGTTCTGGCTTATTTCATTCAACATAGTGTTTTCAAGTTTCATCCACATGGCAGCATGTGTTAGAATTTCATTTCCTTTTAAGGCTGAATAATCTTTCATTGTATGTATTTAAAATGTTTTGTGTATTTTAGATATTCATTGATAGTTTATTTTTTTATCATCCAAGTTAGCTCTAGCCACTTACTCTCTTCTTTTTTTAGTTTCTTTTATTATTATTTTTTTTATTTTTACATATACGTGTGTTTATTAGGTCTCTACTTTTTTTTTAATAAGAAGTTAATTGATGTCCATGCTGAACCTCAGAGTCAAAGCATTCTATAATAGACATACTCTTATTTGACAATGTTCCTTTCTTTGCATTACTATTATTATTGCTTAATGCTTCATTGCAGCAATCATCTGATTTCTTTTATGAATATTTATCTTTATTCATAAATATTCACTATCTTTTTCGTCCTTATCTTAAACATTGTTATCGTTGTTAAATTTTAAGCCTTTTTAATTTTATGAAGGCAAAAAGTGGAAACCTGACAGTTTACTTTTTTGGTTTTAGTTGTAGTTTCAATCTTTACAGTATAATCGAATGAGTTATGTGACATATTCCCCCCCATGCTCAAACTTCTCTTGAGGGAAACCCAAGTGATTGACCCATGACAAATGCCAGCTTAAGGTCTTACTGTTCCCCAGGCAGAACCACCTGAACTGGAGGGATCAGCAATCAAAGAAACAAATACAGGAAATAAATTGCCTCTGTCAGCTTAGCCTTGGAAACCAGAACATCTATCGTTAAAAAGCAAATGTCATAATCATAATTTTTTTGATAAATTAATGTTTCACATGACAGAGGTCAATATATCTTCAAAAGTCTTTCATTCATTGCTTCCTTCGAGTTACATTTATCGATAACTTATTTCATTCTTATGTGACCTAACATCCCATGATGACATTAGTCATCATAATTAATGTAAACAGAGTTGACATTTTTACTCTTTCTGAATTATTTCTATATTCATTGTCTTACTACTACCCAGAGAAATAGTTATGTCATAAAATAGAGTAGCAGAGCTATTCAGCTTTCAGAAACTCAACTTCTAGTTGTAATTTTGAAACAGCTGGTTATGTATTTTATTCTATAGAAAGAGATAGAAAGCTCCCAGCTAAAGTGAAATAGAGTTGAATTCCCTCCTCAATCGGTTATTTCCCAGTGGTTCCTGGGGTAGCATGAACTTTGGGGTGAGAAGACAAAGTTCATTCAACAGAGGCTGTAGGACTGTTCTGTTGTTTCCAGAAATTCTAACATCAGAAAAATTTGCCTTGTGAGGGAAATCTGATGTCAGGGGCTAGTTTAACACTGTAGAGTTCCAGAGCTGGAAGAGACTTTGAGTGGTGATCTCCCTCCTACAAGGCAGGATTGCAATGGAACCAGCTCTGAAAAGCTCTTCTTTTCTTTAATCTTGAGATCCCAAACACTTGAAAGCATGGTAAAGCTGGCAGTTCAATTTTCCTCCAAGTCTTTAGCTCATAATGACTTCATTTTAAAATGAAATAAAGTGTTTTCCACATTAGCAAGGCCTCTACTGTCAATGTTTCTGATTTACCAAGAGCCCCCTCTTGTAAAAGGGAATCGAAAATCAGAAAGGCAACACCAAGGCATTTATGACCCAAGCTTGTCCCAAAAGAGCTGAGATACTTAAATAAAGCCCTGTATGAAAGCTTCTTGCTTTAAGGAGACCCCTTAGCAGAAAACCAGTGGGGTGGTACTCCAGGAAGGGGCCTTTCACATTCATGAACAGATAACCCCCTGAGCAACTACAGTATTGTTCTGTGTGAAAAAACTCTAAAGAGAACACCTCATCATTATTGAGTCCTGGGCTTTGAGAAGTGGCAGCAAGTGGGATAAATGATGAAAGTTCTTTTCCAGGATTTGGGTGGCAAAAGGCAGCAGGGAGCTAACACACAGTTTCCCGGAGCCCTTCTGAGGAGCCTGAAAAGGTCTCTGCTCCAGCTGTAGGGGTAGAGGGGCCTGCTCTTCCCTACTTGGCCCTGGTCACCTGCTGGGATCAACAATCTCTCAAAGCCACATCCAGAAGTAAGGGAGGCAGACCTGGTGGCTACCAGGAGTATTGAGACCACTCAAGTGAATTGGTTGCAAATATCCAGGGTAGGATGAACAGAGATGGAGATATGGGCACAGTAACAGTGGGTTTCCACTGTCTCTCTGTGGGTGGGAACTACCTCCTCTCCCTGCTGGAATGTGAGCCATCTCTGAATCCTGCCAGCTGCTGGCAGTGCCCTCACATCTGGAGACAGGCTGTGTGTGGAGCTCCCCATGTCCATCCTGACACACATGACTTTGGCATTTCTTTGCAGGACCATATCTGTCCAAGAGTCATCCTTTTAAATATGATTCTGAGCCTCATCTTCAGGGTCACTGGTGACATGCACACAGGTTTTCCACTGCATGATTCTGAGTGGGGACAGGGTGGGTGTCATTCCCACAGGCCAGTGTAAATGGTGCCCTCTGGAGTTGGCAATACAGAGGCTCTGTGAGTCCAGTGCGACCTGGGCCTGTGTGGTGATCCCTGGAGGAGGCTGGCAGTCCCTTCTTGATCGTTTCTTCTCATCCATCACTTCTTACCTCCATCCTCTGTGCTTATGATATTCTTTGCTTCTTTCAATCCCCTCTGTGTGTCTTGTGGCCAAGGCCCTGTTTTATGACTCAACCAAACCTTACTGAGCTTACAATGTTTAGCCAGAAATGGAAGACAGGGAGGGAGAGATAGAGTTGAGAAATAGGATGTCACTCTCGTTCCAACAGAAGATAACTGCAGAGGGACATAGGACATTTGTAGTTGTCTTCTGCACTGAGGGAACCACACTTCATGTAGTCTTTCCATGGTATGTGGGTCTTCAATGGTAATTGGACAAATAAATAATAAAAGAAACAGAATTATGCTTGTACTTCGCAGATTTGAATAAAGACAGCCTGTTCTTCAAGAATTGATATGTTATCAACGTTGTTCTGTGAGCTTGAGGGCTCTGTGCCATTGCACATCAGATTTATTATTGTAGGATGAGGTCAACTGCCCCAGAGCAAGGGGCTAAAGGCACAGACTCTCCTGCTAGACCTGTGTTCAAGTCTCAGGTCTACTATTTGCCAGTTATGTGATCTTAGGAAAATTTCATTTTCTATTCTTTAATTTTCACTTTTGTAATTTGGGAATAATCACACCTACCTCATAGGGTAGAATAAGGCATTTAAAATACTGCCTTGCAGATAGTGCTTGCTGCTACTATCAACCCTGAAAAGCTAACAAGACCACTCTGTAATTATGCTTACAGTGTTTATTTATGGAAGCTCTGCTGCTTATTAAGTGTGGAGTTTGTCACAGAAATAGGTGTGGTCATATATTTTAAAAAATATTGTAGTAATATACACATGACATAAAATTTACCATTTTAACCCTTTTAAAATGAGCAGTTCAGTGATATTAAGAACATCCATGACACTGTGCTACCACCACCATTGTCTAGTTCTAGAAATTTTCATCACCCCAAACGGGAACCCTGTCCCCGTTGAGCAATTGTTCTTCATTTCCCTCCACTAGCCCCAGACAGCCACAAATCTGCATTTTGTCTCTATGGAGTTGCCTACTTTGTATATTTTAATTAAATGGAATCATAATAAATGGCCTTTTTAACGTCTGGCTTCTTCATTTAGCATAATGTTTGCAGGATTCATTTTTGGTGCCAAGACCCAGCCAGGGAGAAGCCCCTTGGGGCTGAGATACAAGCCGTTGAACCCAATTAGATGGACTCTTGTTCTAACAAGATGAAGGGAAATGAGGGGACCACTTTGACCCCTGCCCCAAATTCATCCATTTACTGGTGAGCCTAGCTATAGAAGACTGACAATCCCCAGAACTCCAGGTATTTTTGCTAGTGGAAGGTAGCCCATGCCATCCTTCTCCTGCAGGAAGGAGTCAAAGAGATACCATGCCCATTATCCTGCCTCCTTATGATAGACCAAAAAGACCAAGATGATAGAGTCAAATGGAGGGACTGCCCAAATAGAACCAACATGCTCAAATAGAACCAACCAGGCCAGGAATGAGTATATGAATCTCCCACCCAGGAAAGAGTAATCTACAAATCTCTACCCTTCTGACCTTTTAAAAACTCCCATCCATTTTAACCCATGTACTGACTTCCTTTTCAAATTCAGCTCACCCACACCAGGTGGGAATAAAGGCTGCTGTTGCCTACACAGAAAAAAAAAAATGTTTCCAAGGGTCATCTATGTTGTAGCATGCAACAGTATCTCATTTTTTTGTGGATGAATAATATTACATTGTATGCTACATTTATTTATCCATTTATTCATTGATGGACATTTGAGTTGTTTCCACCTTTTGGTTATTGTGAGTCATACAGCTATGAACATTCAAGTACATGTTCTGGTTTAAACACTTGTTTTCAAGGAGTATTATATTTCCTGGAGTAAATACCTAGGAATGGAATTGCTGAGTCATATGGTAATTCTATATCTTAACTTGCTGAGGAATGATCATGTATTTTTAAATATTATTTCTTTATTTTTATAATGCCAAAGTTTAAAAATAAAACTGTCATAGTAACTGTGGAGGAGACGTTTCCGAATAGTGACATCTGCCGTCACTTTCCTGGTCACTTGTGGAGCAGGTTTTACAGACAGTTCTCAAATCAGGACCATTTCTGAGTGGGTGACTCACGGTTCACAATTACAGAAGAAGCTTATTGTGACAACATGGTTCAAAATTTTTTTAACATTGTTCAAATTTTTGGATTAATTTCAATGTTGTTTCTAAAATTTGCCAGTGATTCCCCCCAAAGAAGGAGTAATGAAATATAAACTATGAAAGAAACAAAACTGAATGTATCTTTAAATGGCTGTGCATACTGACACTTCAGTTACTTCTCCAGTGAATTTTTGGTGTTCACTACAAAGAACACACTCTCCAACTACAACGATGAGCATCACTCAGCTCTGGGGAGAGGAACTTGATACAGCATAGAACCCTCAAAGGAAGTTCATTTGGAAGAACTCAACATTTTCTACCATATACTCTTTTTTTTGAGACAGAGCCTCAAGCTATCCCCTGGGCAGAGTGCCGTAGCATCACAGCTCACAGCAACCTCCAACTCCTGGGCTCAAGTGAGTCACCTGCCTCAGCCTCCCGAGTAGCTGGGACCACAGGCACCCGCCACAACGCCCGGCTATTTTTTTTGGTTGCAGCCGTCATTGTTGTTTGGCGGCCCAGGCTGGATTCGAACCCGCCACCTTAGGTGCATGTGACTGGCACCTTAGCCACTTGAGCCACAGGTGCCGAGCCCTACCATATACTCTTGACGGTCACCAAGTACAAGTGAGATGTCTTAACAGTAAGGATAGAATGTAGTCCATATCAGCATTATTGGAAATAAATCTGGGGTATTTTCATAAGAGTTAGCACTGTTCATCGACATGAAAGTAATTTTGGAATTTATATGAATTTTAAATCAAACACACACACTTTTTTTGCAAGATGCTAATGTAGTTGATTTCTGGCAATGATACAGAGTCACTTTGTGGTCACACTGAGTCAGTGGAAGCCCATATGTTATAAATAAACATTTGGCTCTACCAAGCAGAGATTTATCAAAAGTTGTACAGAGGCAAATAAGGCAGGCATGCCATGACCCCCTGCAGGTACCAGTCCATGTGCTACCAATTACTCTGCAATTCTACAAAATGCATAACAGCAACCAGATGGGGGCACTGGAATTTTAGGAAATTTTATTATTAAACTCCACTAACACAGGCCTGTTTACATTTTTTCCCCTCGAGGCAGGAAGGACGAGCCTGAGATTGTCTATGTATTTATCATCCATTGTCCATTGCTCTCTTCAGTTGGCAGTTCTCAACTAAGACTTTCTGGCCTGGCCACCACCAGGCCTCAGGGGAACACTGTGGGAGAGTGATATATGTTCACCAGGAGGTTTGATTATGTCAGACAGGGTGGTACAGGGTGCACACGACCTCCACATAGTGTGTGTCAATTCTATCAAACCCTTTGAAGCTCTTACTAGAAGTGGCCTGCAGCAGCTCCTAACCCAGCCAGTTTCCTAAGATGCCCACCATCTATTCTAACTTGATTTCTTAATTATGTGAAATGACACGAGAAAATTAGGGGTCACCTTGTTTCATTCACTGCTGGTAAATGTGGTTTTATTGAATAGAAAGCAACTAATTTGGGTAGCTAATTCTGGGGATATGCCATTAATTTGAAAGCCAATTTTAGAACATAATTCTAGTCTAAGGTAAACTCCAGTCTTCAGGCTACAAGTTACAATGAAAGCTTCTGAGGAGGTATTTTCATTTGTACTCTTAAAGCACAAGTTCTAAAAATGTTACTGGTCACTTTTCATTGGTATAGTTTTTGTAGCAACAAGATAGGCATTAAGCTTGAGGGAGATTGATTTTATTTGGTACCCTGTAACTGGGAAATGTCTAACTATATGATTATCATTAACAAATATTTCAGGGATTTACCCAGAATATAGCATTGGGCTGGGTGCTGAAACTGAAAAAAGACTCCTCAAGGGTCTTACGACATAAAAACAAGATCTTGGGAATATGTGAACACAGAAGAAGAGCCATCTAAGACCTAGTGCCACGGTTTTTACTCAGTAATGTACAGTAAGTTCCTGTTTTGTGTTTTGAGGGGGTAGGGGCTAGTAAAGAAGAAGGTGGTCAAAATACAAGTTGTTAAAATAAAACCCCAAATACCCAGACATGGAAATGTTAAAATGGGCTAATGCAACACTTTATAAAGATTCAGTTTTTCTAAGAAGTAAAATAAATAAATAAATAAAATAAAAGGCATTTATTCCAACATAGACAAAGCCTCATAAGAAGTTTTAAAAGCTCACTCATCAATAAGCATTTATTGAGTTCCTATAATGCAGACATTTGATCATCTGATATGCAGTAGTGTAATAAAATATGTGCTAAACTACTTTTTCTAGTGGAAGAAAAAATAATAAAATCTCTATATATAAAAATACAGATGTGATAAGTATGATGAAGGAAAAATGAACCCACAGGGGAAAAGCCCTGAAAAAATAATACAGGAGCAGAAAACTTAGACTGTGACGAGAGTCTAAGAGGGCTGCTCTGAGGAAGGGTCATTTGTGCTGAGACGTCAAGGACAAGTGGGAGTGAGTGATGTAAGAGTGAGGGGCAGAGCCGTCCTAATCTGGGAGGTGGGAGGGAACCAGGCAGTGCGGTGAGTGTGCAGTAGGAGAGGGAAAAGGCAAGGGAGCCAACCATGCAGGCCTCAAAGACCATGCCAGACCTGGTGCCCTTTGTTTTCTTTTTAAATTTCTAAAGACCTTAACCATGAGAGATGACTTCAGAGTCAACTGAGGATGGATGACCTCTAAGATCCACTGGCAATTCTTAGAAACTATTTCTGGCACAAGGGGTAGTCTATTTTCCAAGCACATATAGAAAGGGGACTTACAAAAGACCTCCCTCCACGTCCCAACTTTAAGAGATCACATTCACAAAAGGTAACTTAAATCAAACTCCGTGATTCACAGAAAATGATGGGACTACACTTATTCAGGAATAAAATAGCAACAAATTTTATTTCAGTATTTATGATTATAACTCCAATTTTATTTCAATATTTATAACTCCTCCTCTCTGCTTGAACCACTGTGCACCTCAGCCTGAGTGAGGTGCCCAAACCTCTCCCTGGAGGGCCCATGTGGCCAATGCTCACAGTTTTACCTCTGTGATCTTGCTGAGCTGGCCTTTCCCCAAATACAACTGCCACGTGACATGGATCGGAGACTAAATACTGTGAGCTGCCTGCAGAGGGCCTTGCCGGTGGTCCTGGGTACCCACATTAAGGTACAGTCCAGCGGGCTGGACTCTCATTTCACCAGGAGAGACTGACTGCATTTAACGGTAACAATGACGGCCAGGAAAGGGTCACAGCTTCTTGTACCTGGGGAGGGGGGACTGGTGAATTTTACTCAATTTTAATTTTATCTTCCATCAAAACTGGAAATCAGTAACCAGCCTCCTCCCTCATCACCTTCATCACCTTCATGATGCTCCAAGTCACGAGCATCAGGACTGACATGCTCGCTGAAAAGCCGCTGTCGAAAAGCCCGGAGTCTGTGGGCACTGGGATAAGAGGAGGTGTTTTTCCTTTACCATTGTCAAGTGGAATGGACCAGCATAAAGAATGAAAGGAATGTATGTGGGATAAGGAAATGTAAAGTCAGTGAGCGGAGACAGGAGAGGAGAAGGTGGAAGGGAGGGAGGAAGGAGATAGGAAGAGTTATCCTAAGGAGAGGGAGTCAAATCAAAGGGAAGGTAATCACGCACGCGGTGGTGGCAGGAATAACCCACGAAGCGCGGCTGTTTTCCCCTCTGAATAGAGCACACTACCCAGGACCTGAATACGACTAGTGTCTGCTGTGGAACAAAAGAAAGGGCAGAGAACAAAAAGTGTTCTTCTCTGAAAAAACGCAAAAAACCCTGTCAACTGTGCACAGGTTTTTTCCCTATCAGTTCTCCAACTACTCTGCTGGGAAAAGGAGATGGGAATTGGTGGCTCAGAGTTAGTGAAGCCTGTCGTATACGACCCCAGTGACCCCTAAAGTTTGCATCCATCATGGTCAAGCACACCTGCTTCCTAACACATTGACTTTGTCTGCTGGGTTCATGCAAGGTGATGGAGCAAGATAGCACATAGCCCGGTGGGCACCATAGCTACCAGCCTTCCTCTGTCAGCCACTCCCTTCTGTGGACAGAAACTCCGCCATGCAAATCAGCACCCTAGAAGCTGACTTTCTGCATTTCTTGTGTTCCCCTCTATGTCCCTCCTTCATCAATGGGTGCTAAGGGTGATGACACATAATAGCAACTATTTCCCTTGGGTCTTAGAACGAAGGCTGAAGAGAGCAATTTTCAGAATAGCATAAGAGCAGTAAACGCAATGGCTGTCAAGCTGCTAGCTCTTGTTGGCACTATTCTTCTCACCCCCAAAGCCCCTGAACATCAAAATCTTTATCACCTGCATCACCTTCATTCATTGACTTGGAGTTTTACAGAGGAGCTAAGTGTGGTATAGTTCAGACAGCAGCAGGGCCTGGGTTTTCTGAGGAACAGTTTGCTGCCCCTCCAAGGATGCCTAGAACACCTCGGCAGGAGTGTACAAACCCATCTTTCCCAGAGCCAATCTTGGACCACACACAAGGGCTGCTGCCTGGGCCCTGCTCAGGGCCAGGTCAGCGAACACTCTTGCATCTGCTTTCCTTTGCCAAACGTTTTGCTGACATCCTTTGTCTGCTGTCTTCTCCCCTATTCTCCCAAGGTTCTACCTTTCAATCCCATTATTATTATTTAAGTGGAATTTTGGTGGTAGATAAGCATATGTTCTACCAGCCATGTTGACTGGAAGGCTTGCAGTCTGCTTGGAAAAAGCTAATGGTTTACAGCAAGAGTTGATAAACTACTGTCCAAGCGCCAAGTCTGACTCACTGCTTATTGGTTTAAACAAAGTTTTCTTGGCGCAGTCATGGCCATCCCTCATGTGTGATCTCTGGCTGCTCTCACATGGCAATGTCAGAGCTGAGTAGCTGCGACAGAGACCACATGACCTGTCTGTCCAAAAATATTTACTGCCTGGCCTTTGGCAGAAAAGTTTGCCAACCCTTGGTCTGGAATACAAGCTGATTAACAGTGAATAATATTGTAAGACATAAGCAATTTTCTATTTTTTAAACTTCGAACCCGCCACCTTAGGTGTACATGGCTGGCGCCTTAGCCGGTTGAGCTATAGGCG
>CAUYTI010154393.1:0-60083 GCA_963575145.1 Galago senegalensis
GAATGTTTTAAAACAATAACTGAGAAAATGACATGAAGGCTGTGTTGACCAGTTTGACGGAAGTATTTCGGATTGCATGTGAAAACCCCACACTGTACCCTAGAAGTGCATTAATGTACATAGTTACCATTCAATAAAAAAGAAAAAAAATTTAAAAAAAAAAAAAACGTAACTTGCTCTATCTTACAGTAGCCTGCACACAGCTAAGCTGTGATTTAACTCCAGGCTGTCTGGTTTCAGAGCCTTGGTCTCTCAAGCACCTGATATACTGCCTCTCCCCAGACTTGACCACTAAGAATTCTTAGTGGTCAAGGACTCAGCAGGAATATAAATAAAGTACAGTGCCTGTGGGTGAGATGTACTATCCTGACACATAACAGAGAGAACATGAGTCCTTAAACTCCAATTGACATGTTTAAGCACACTGCAGTCATCCAGAAGGAAAGTCATCCAGAAACACTTGCGCCTGTCACCCGGGAAGGCCATTTCTCACGCACTTAACACACACTGCAGCAAAAGAGAAGGGCTAAGAACCCGGGCTTAGAAGTCAGACGTCTCTGTCCTCCAATGACACCTCTGTGACCTTCAACCAGAAAATTACATGTCAGACCTCTGTGCACCAGTGTTCTCACGGTAAGGACTGAATGAGACAATTTATGTAAAGAGCTTAGTTCTTGCACCTGACACTAAGTACTAAATAATAAAATAACAAAAATAAATGAATATAATTGCTGTTGCTTAGGACTCAGTCCTAAGCCATATGGGAAAATATCAAATACACAATTTTGTTCTATAAACCAAGGATGCGATTTTTTTTTTTGAGAAAGAGTCTCATTATGTCGCCTTCAGTAGAGCGCTGTGGCGTCACAGCTCACAGCAACCTCAAACTCATGGGCTTAAGTGATCTCTTGCCTCAGCCTTCCAAGTAGCTGGTACTACAAGCGCCTATCACAATGCCCAGCTATTTTTTGGTTGTAGTTGTCATTGTTATTTGGCAGGCCCAGGCTGGGTTCAAACCTGCCTGCTCCAGTATATGTGGCTGGTGCCCTAGCTGCTGAACTACAGGTGCTGAGCCAACAAGGATGCAATCAAGCAGCTAAGGCACCAGCCACATATACCAGAGCTGGCGGGTTCCAACCTGGCCCGGGCCTGCCAAACAATGACAACTACAACCAAAAAATAGCCAGGTATTGTAGCAGACGCCTATAGTCCCAGCTACTCAGGAAGCTGAGGGAAGAGAATCGCTTAAGCCCAGGTGTTTGAGGTTGCTGTGAATTGTGATGCCACGGCACTTTACCCAGGGCAATAGCTTAAGGCTTTGTCTCAAAAAAAAAAAAAAAGATATCAATAAGGATGAACTATTATCACTCAAAAAGTATGATAAACCTGTGTTTCAAAATGATAGAGAATTTTACAAGTCCTCTATCTTATGAAATAAAAGCCACTGTTGTATATTGAGAGCATACTCTGTCCTCAGTCCTGTAACAGACACTTCCCAGATGTTATCCAATCTGCAACACCACTCAAGGGCTTGAAAAATGATCCTGATTTTACAGATGAGGACTCTGACCCACTCAGGGGTTAAGTGACCAACTCCGGGTCACACTAACAACAACCAGCTGAAAGATTTACCAGTGGGGCAGTCAGAAACAAACATAGCGGTTCCACGAAGCAGCTCCTTGCTGCCAACCAGAATTTCACTGAGCACCATTCAATGTAGCCCATCTCTACATCCCCAGGACACATGCTGTGCTTTAAAGAAGTCCAAATCCCTGAGAGATCACGACACCACCAAAGTGACACACTACTACAGATCTCATTCTGTCATCCAATTACTGTTCCTTGGAAACACTGTCAGAAGTGAGCAATCTACAAATTGCCATGGCTAACCAAAAGGGATTAGATTTCCATAGAGACACACTCACTAGGTTCTAAAGCTGGGACACGGTGAAAACAAGGACACGTCAATGGCATACGACAAGCCGTGTTTGGGGCGTAGAGAAAAGGGAAAGGTAATCAAAACATACTTATCTAATGCTGTTGATAGCACAGCATCCTTATCACAAATATCCAAATCAGTGACGTGTCAACTTTTCTTCTTTTTTTTTGAGACACAATCTCAAAAATAGCCCAGCTATTTTTTGGTTGTAGCTGTCATTGTTGTTTAGCAGGCTCAGGCCAGGTTCAAACCCGCCAGCTCCAGGGCATGTGGCCGGCACCCTAACCACTCAGTACAGGCACTGAGCCTAAGCTTTTTCTATTTATAGTTTTCTATGTGTCACCCTGCTCTCTAGAAAAAAGAAGACAGCAAGAAAGTTGTGTAAACTTTCTCAAAGACTTGAGTCTGCTTCTGGTATTTCCAGAATATAACTGCCAGAATATAACTGCTTCTGGTATTTCCAGAATATAACTGCCACCCCTGAGGCCAGGGTTTAGTCACCACTGCATCCTTGGTATAATACACTGCCAGGCATAGTGCAGGCCTTCAATAAATACACATGGATATTCATACCTAGCCATGATAGAAATGTAGAGGAGAAACCTGGGAAGGGCTGCCTGAAAAGGATTACTAATCCCATTCAAACTACTCTTGGGAATTTAGTAGTCCTAGAAACATGGGATGACAAAATATCAGATTTTCTGAATTATTTTGATGTTTTTAATAAACATATGACATTATATTATACTTTGGGAGTTGAAACTGCCTCTCTACACCCTTGGAATATTCAAAATATTTGCCAATATTTTAAAATATTTGCTGGCCTAAAAAAATGCCTTCTGGCTCGGCACCTGTGTCTCAAGCGGCTAAGGCACCAGCCACATACACCTGAGTTAGCGGGTTCAAATCCAACCTGGGCCCACCATACAAAAATGATGCTACAACCAAAATAATAGCCAGACGTTGTGGTGGGTGCTTGTAGTCCCAGCTACTTGGGAGGCGGAGGCAGGAGAATCACTTCAGCCCAGGAGTTGGAGGTTGCTGTGAGCTGTGATGCCATAGCACTGTACCCAGGGTAACAGCTTGAGGCTGTCTCAAAAAAATAAATAAATAAACAATCAATGCCTTAAAAAAAATGCCTTCTAATCTACTCTTTTAGAAATATGAATCATACATATATAAATATATTGCATCATTGTACTTGATTCAGCCGTTACTAAGAAAAAGGCTGGGCCAACTATAGTTTAATGGAGAGACAGACTGTAAAAGAATAATTACCATACTGTATCATACAATAAGTGTTTTCAACAAAGTAAAACCTTATGCCCAAGGGCACAGAAGAGAATGACTAACTGCTTATATTTCAGTCCTCACTGGAAGAAAGGCTCTTTCCTTCCTGCAGTACCCTTTGCAATTTCCTTATCCAATCCTCATTGTTTTCAAAGCAGAAAATAGCAACACAATCCATCTATGTACTAAATATTCCTAAATAGCCACTGTGCTTCTCAATAATCATCATCACACCCCTTGAGAAACTGCACACTGCCTTAAGGTGTACACACTAGTTAGAAGCTTCTAAGTCATGACAGCCACGCTTGTAACACATAACTTGATTATTTTAGCTGACCTTTATCAGTATATTTTGGCCTTAGCATTTCTTTTAATTAAAAATGGGATTTTTAGGGCTGGCCGAGGCAGGTGTATTGCCTGAGCTCAGAAGTTGGGAGACCAGCCTGAGCAAGAATAAGACCCTGTCTCCAAAAACTAGCTGGGCATTGTGGTGAGTGCCTGTAGTCCCAGCTACTCAGGAGACTGAGGCAAGAGGATCACGTGACCCCAAGACTTAGAAGTTGCTGTGAGCTGTGACACCACAGCACTCTACTGAGGGCAACAAACTGAGACTCTGTCTCAAAACAATAAAAAATAACAAAAATAAAACCATATAGAATTATTCTATCTAAAAATCTTAAAGACACAGCCAAAAGGCTGGTTTATCTAAAATTATGATACCATCATTAGCAGTTTGTTTATTAAATAAATTATTTTAATTTAACTTGGTAATGCTACGGGTATGACTGAAAATTAAAATTATTTCTAAATTTCTGATAGGAGAGAAAGGGAAATGAGACAGGCCACATAATTCTGATAAAAGGGAAAAAAAAAATTAAAGGATTTACCCCCAAGCACTGGGAAACAGATGCTCTGTACAATAAATGTGAGAGCAGTGTGGTTTCTTGTGTTTTTACTAAACAGCTATGAGCATAATACTGAAGTGTGCCTCTGAGAAAAAACTACAGTGGTGGTCTGCATGCTGACCACCCAACTTACGGAGGTGGCCAACATAAGGAACTAGGCCTACTGTCCCGATAAGTGCATGTGGTACATGTACTTGTCTGGTCTATGAAAATCAGGTCAATGTAGAGAGATGGCCGACCATGGAGATTCTACTGTACTTCACCACTCAGAAAGCTAGCACTCACTCGGTCACAGTTGGCACCGTTTATATGTCAGCCCCGCCACACATAAATTGATCTCAAACTTGTTATGAGGGAAGAGCCTGTTGTCACCCACCTCATGAAGAGAAGAACTATCTCAAAGCGTGCTCATGGGTTGACCTCATATTTTTCAAAGAACATGCATACACAAACTACCTGTTTGTGTGTTACTCTCTTTGCTCAACTTCTACTTAACAATAACAAACTACTCTATTTGGGGAAGTACTACACCTTCTAGACTTTTTATTATAAATCCCCTTATCCTTGTATTCCAAGTGGCTCCTCTTTATTTCAAAGTGGCTTAGAGCACACTGTTCAATAACAATGATGTGATTGATACGCACACATCCCCTAGTTCCAAGGGTCTATGGCGTGCTCAATCCCAAACCAGGAGTAAGAGGCAGCCAGCGTACCACCTAGGTTACAAGTCTTCTCAGATCCCCGGGATGCCCTTTAAACTAGGCTTTGCCTGACTCCAGAGCTCTGGATCTGCCCATTCCACCAGCTGCTCCCTAGCCGGGCTTGGTGTTGCATTTGAAAAGTTTTGATGATGCGTTGGTCAAGACGCTCGATTTCTGAGGTTATGTTTGGAGGCAGAAATTTATTTCAGTGTCATGTGTGTGAGATGATTCTCCTGATGCTTCAGTGTATACTTGGGGTCATATACTATCACCATCTCCCCCTTTTGACCACTTCAGCTATGCCAGCTCAATCCTAGCATAATAAGGGAGGTGCTATTCGCATTTTACAGACAAAAACACTGAAATTCCCAGAGGAGGGTAGAGTAACCAGCTGGCCAACATTGCAACTCAGATTCCAAGACCAAATTCTGGCTTGGGACTGAATTATTTACATTCAGGCAGACAGCAAGTCCTCAAAATATGTCATTTTGTTATGACATTGAAGAGAAAATAAATGATACCACACTGCCACTGTGTAGAGTTTACACATCCCCCTCTGTATGTGGGGGGTTCAACGACTCCAGTTTCCTCTCCCATCCCAGAGATGTGCCCTGCAGGTTCCCTGGCAGGACTGCACGGTCCAGGTCTCAATGAGTGTGGGCATGTGGGTTCCTGCAACCGGATGCAGGCCTAGCCAGGGTGTTCCCACCCTGTACCCTGAGTTACTGAGACGGGCCCCCCGGAATAACTAGGTAAGTATTAATTATCTTGTTTTTATTAATCTTTCTTAATGTATATGTTTAAGAAAGATTAATAAAAATAAGATATATATGTATATATGTGTACACATATGTATGTACGTGTACATATATTACCTTATGTGTATTTCCATGTTTAATATTAGAAACATCTCCATCTTTATTTAGAAGTTTGGTGACGTTTTTGTGACCACAGTTCTTCTGTAGGAAAGTAACTCTGGTTTACGTCAGTTAGCCCGCGGGTCAAATAGGTTTCCTTACACATCCTTTTGCTTAAAGCTGGAATTTCCAAGAACCTATCAACACTGTTAAATGGCAACTTACTGTTGTGTAGTTAAACTTTGTACTGACTCAAAATGCTCTAAAAATGCTGTAAGACTTTGGTGTATAAATTGCCTCCACAATTTCCCCCCAAATTGATGAGTTGGAGGGTAACTTTAATCCCTTTACCCCTAGACAAGGCAATCCGTCTTTTTCAGCTGCTTCGTGGATTAGGTTTGTGATGTCCTGGACTTTCTGACGGCTCACTGGTTTCTCCACTCACGTATGCAATCCGGGGAGGGCAGCAACTAGGTACAAGTGTGGAGTTAGGGTCTAGAAATAGTCAGAGGGAGAAAGGAGCGTTGAGAGCTCCGGCTCGAGTGGCATATACACAAAATGCCCACAAATAGAGGAGACAGGTACCACAAAAACCCCGAGGACGAGATATCGACCTCTGACAAGAAGTCACTGAGCCACTATTAGGTAGTCAAAATAGAATATTTTAAAATAGTCCTCTGAGGGGACTAATGTGTCCATATAACTCTATGAATAGAAACACAACACATGGATTGAAATCTCAATGAAATCCTTGACAAAGATGACGAAAAATAAGAGCATGTCCTCCAAGAAATTCTTCCATTTTATTTTAGGCTTATTTATTTTTTAATGTATTTATTAGTTTATTTATTTTTGGTGATAAAACTGGCATAGGTCAGGATGAAAGGAGTCTTATCCCCTGAATTCAAAATTGTGTTCTGATGAATTTCTTGATTACATGTTCTACTTTCAGATAACAGCACTTCCTTTTCCTCACTTTTCAGCACAGGGAATCAGATCCAAAGGGCTTGTAAGTCTTAGTAAGTTGAGAGGAACAGCTGAAAACTCGGAGACACAGACGTTGAGTAATCATGTCAGTTTTAATATAGGATGGAAAAAATGAGAAATAGGACCTTTTTTCTCTCACCTTATTTGAATCATTGGTATACACTATTTTGCTTTATCCAGAACCTTCTTAGCGTTGATTATTTATAAATAAATACACACACGTTGACACAATTTCTTAAATCATGTACAGGAAATAACAGTGATTCATTATAAAAGACAACATATAAATCTGTAAGAAAAATATATTAAGCCTTAAATAGAAAAAAATATATACACACACATATATAAAAGTTAAATAAGAAAATAGAAATGGAAAGTAAAGACATGGTTAAAGGAACCATGGTGCATACAACAGCCCACGCACCGGTCAAAAACAAAGGGAGCTGAGCAGGTTACCACCCCGGAGTCCCAGCCACAGGAGGCTACAGTAGAGGATTGATTGCAGGAAGGAGTTCAAGTCCAGCCTGAGCAACACAGCAAGAACCCCCCCACACTCATCAGAGCCACAGCTTGCCCCCCAAACATATAGAATATAAGTTTTGAAAACACCACAAAACCAACTTGGTGCCCATAGCTCAGCAGTTACAGGCAGACGGGTTCAAACCCAATCCAGGCCCACTAAACAACAATGACAAATGCAACCAAAAAATAGCCAGGCGTTGTGGGGGGCACCTGTAGTCCCAGCTACTTGGGAGACTGAAGCAAGAGAAATGCTTAAGACCAAGAGTTTGAGGTTGCTGCGAATTGTGATGCCACAGCACTCTACTGAGGACGACATACTGAAACTCTCTCTCAAAAAAAAAAAAAAAAATCCCACAAAACCATGTATCCATCTCTCTCCATACATAGATTTAAATACAGTAAAAAGTCTACAAAGAAACAGTCAACTGACAGAGTGTCTGCCTGTAGGGATGGAGAGGGAACAAAGGGGAAGAGCATCAAAGAGGGCTCTATCCATAGTGGATACATCTTTTATGAGGCCTGGCTCCATAGCTTAAGCTTATAATCCTAGCACTTTGGGAGGCCACGGTGGGAGGATCCTTGAGGCCAGCTGGACAGCAGCCTGAGCAACTTAGTGAGTCCTCATATCTATAAAAAAAATTTCTAAAAACCCAGCTGGGAGTGGTGGCAGATACCCCTAAAGACTCAGCTACTCAGAAGGCTGAGGCAGGAGGATCGCTTGAGTCCAGGAGTGTGAGGTTGCAGTGAGCAATAGGACACCCCGGCACTCACTGCTCAGGCAGCAGAGTAAAACCTTGCCTCAAAAAAAATAATAGCAATAATAAGTAAAACATAAATCTTTTATGAAATACTCATCTATCATCTGCATAACTAAAAAGAAGTTAAAATACAGTATTGAGCACATTAAAAATGAACTAATGAACAGACATTGACTCAAAGTCACCTAGTATTCAAAGAGACGTAAATCGAACCCCTGAAATATTCTTCTTATTAAATTAGCACTTAAAAGATATTCAATGCTAATGATGATAAAGTGCAATGAATGCTTTCCTACACAGGTATGTCATTATGTATCAAAAGCCTTAAAAATGTTCATACTTTTTAACACAGTTTCAGTTTGAATATACCTTAAAGAAATAGGAAGGAAGATTAAAATTTTATACATCAATGTTTATCACTGTTTTCACTACTAAGCACAAAATCATCTAATTGTTCAACAATAAGAACATGATTTAGCTGGGTAAGGGAAGGGGGCTCACACCTTCCAGAATCCCAGCATTCTGGAAGGCCAAGACAGGTGGACTGCCCGAGCTCATGGGGTTGAGACCAGCCTAAGCAAGAGCAAGACCCCAACTCTAAAAACAGCTGGGTGTGGGTGGCACCTGTAGCTCAAGGAGTAGGGCACCAGCCCCATATACTAGAGGTGGCAGGTTCAAACCCGGCCCCAGCCCAAAACTGCAAAACAAACAAACAAACAACAACAACAACAAAAAAAAAACAAACACAGAGCATTGTGGAAGATGCCTGTAGTCCCAGCTACTCAGGAGGCTGAAGCAAGAGGATCACTTGAGCCTAGGAGTTTGAGGTTGCTGTGAACTATGATACCATAGCACTCTACCCAGGGCAACAGAATGAGACTCTCTCTCAAAAAAAAAAAAAAAAAAAAAAAGATACTACATGAGGAAAGCAGGATACAATATTCTTAAAAGTACAATGAAGTATACAAATATAGGGCGGCACCTATGGCTCAGTAAGTAAGGCACCAGCCCCATATACCAAGGGTGGTGGGTTCGAACCCAGCCCCGGCCAAACTGCAACAACAACAAAAAATAGCCAGGTGTTATGGTGGGTGCCTGTGGTCCCAGCTACTCGGGAGGCTGAGGCAGGAGAATCGCCTAAGCCCAAGAGCTGGAGGTTGCTGTGAGCTGTGATGGCACGGCACTCTACCAAGGGCAACAAACTGAGATTTTGCCTCTAAAAAAAATAATAATAATACAAATATGTGCATATAGAGAAAGAACAGGCAAAATATACCACGTAAGTTAATAAAAGGATAGTGGTGTTTTCACACCTTCTTCTTTGGCTTTGTATCCACAGCAACTAGAACAGCGTCTAGCTCATTGTAGGCATGTGGACATTGCTGACTGAATCACTTTCTGTACTAAAAAGAACAAATATCATCTTAAAAAATATCTCGTCTGGTTTTACTTGCATCCGGGCTATTCCTAAGAAATCGCCAAACCCTTGTAAGCAGAGCACCTGTTTAGAATACCACAGTGGGCAAGGCCACTGGCTGGGAAGGAGAGGTTTGGCTCCACCTATTAGTAAAAAGATGATGGGGCAGGATATACATTCATGCTCTTTTCCGTGGCTTTCCCACTGTGATGTGATACAAAGATAGCCTCTCAGGTATTTATATGAGTGTATTTGTAATCTCTAATCTTTGCTCTGACAGTTGGAGCTCAAAGGTCTTGTTTTTTCTACGCCTTAAATTCCAGAGCTGCACAAGGAGATGGCTGTACAACTTAATTTCAAAGGTTCATCCCAAAGGTAAAATTAAATGCATCTGTGATCTCATCAGACAGAAAACAAAAAGCCTGCTAATCACCCCTCCAGCGTTATCCTATGCACACACATCCCAAATCAGTGTAGAATTATTAAAGGCATTAAAAGACATCTTGATAATTTAGTTTCTTATGTGAACTACCTTTTGGGTGATTTGTTCACCTTTGTTTTATTGGGATTGGGAGAGGGTGCTTTAATTAAAACTTTATTTTTTAAGAATATATTGAATATATTGCTTTTAATTCCTTTCCCAGATTGGTCTCATTTGATGCAACAGGACAACTTCTTTGCCCTTATTGAACTCAATAAAGCTTAACTTTTGATCACCTGGTAAAAACTCGTTCTTGGTCCCTTTCTTTTAGCAGGTACCAACAGGGAACTTGGCTACGCTTTTAGGCACAAAGGTGGGGGCTGCAGAGCAGGAGAAAGGGAGCCTCACACCCACCTGGCAGAGGTCTGTGCTTTGCCTGGGTTGCATTGCTAATGCCATCCTAGATGTCAGTGAGACGCTTACTTGTTACACTGCACTTCTATGGATTTTCCACAATTATCACTGACCATCTTTATAAGATTACCATTCTCAGACTACAGAGCTTTTTAAAATCAGAAGCCTCACCAATTTTTACTGAAAATATCCCTTTTCTACGCTCTCTTTCTACATTCCTGATCTTTGAGACTCCACAATAGACGGTCTATTAAAAAATCAAGTCTTAACTGAGAGTTAATCTCCCCAGACTTTTTAGTCCCTTCTATGTTGCAGCCCCAAGAGAATCATGGCAGCTGGGAAGGAGGGGGTAGCCCTCTAGGCATCAACTTGCAGCATGAACCCACCTTCTCTGACTTTCCAGCAGGCTCAAGCACATAGAGACACAGATAGCTCAGTGTCTCCCGGAGGGGTGGGAAGGTGGGGCAATCAGCACTGGCTCACAACACTCCCTCCAGCTTGCGGCAGCAGATAGCCAGCTGTCCGGGATCCTTCACCTGCACTTGAACAGGCTGCCTCTGCCTGTTCTTTCCAAAGAGGAGAACATATACAGTAATGTATATTCACAGAAGGAAAATTAGAAAAGGGAGGACAAGACACCACACTGTTATGTATTGCCTGCCATTCTTGTCATCTGGGGGGTGGACCAGAATCCTAGACCGTACCAGCCTTCATAGGCTGCCGATCAACAGGCAGGACAGGGACAGACACTTGCTACTACTGTGCAAACTCAGGTCCCACTTGACAGTGCTCTCACAACAGTTATGTCCCAACAGGTGGAGAAGCAGCCATATTCCCCGGGGCTCACCCCAGGGGGAACTATAACCTCTCAAGTCTTTTTTGGGGGGATGGGGGGCCAAGAGTCTCAAGCTGTCGCCCTAGGTAGAGTACCAGGGCATCATAGCTCACAGTAACCTCCAACTCTTGGGCTCAAGTGATCCTCTAGCCTCATTTTTTTCTATTTTTAGAAAAATTATTTGCTCTGGATGATCTCGAACTCACGAACTCCAGCAATCCACTCGCCTTGACCTCCCAGAGTGGTAGGATCACAGGCACAAGCCACTGCACCCAGCCTTAATCTCTCAGTTTTAAATTCCAACTAGAATGAGGATGTTTTGAACAAAAGGCCACACTACACTCACATATCAGAGTATCCAGCTTTGCTTCACATGGAAAAAAAAAGTTTCCACAGCTAACAAAAATTTAAACTCAGGATTAATCCAAATTCAAAAGATGACTTTAAAGCAAGACTTCTGGAGTCTTGATACACTAATCACAGGCTGTGACTGGGCTGTGGAAACAGGTGGACAAGCTGACCTGTCTGCTTTGACTGACTTATTTGTCCCACCCTACCCCCTTTCATTGTTTTTCCCCTTAAAGCAGTGGTTCTCAACCTTCCTAATGCCGCAATGTATTTTCATTGTTACAAAGGGGCTGCGATCCACAGGTTGAGAACCGCTGCCTTAAAGCTATCTCCCAAGGATAAGGTCCCACAGAGCATATTCCAAGAAGGGGCTGATACACTGATCTGCTGTGGCCTCCTGGACCAGGCCTTTGGCTGGAAACCTGACTCCTCCCTCTAACACCTGACAGGCTCTTCGCATCTTTGATTTAGCCACTTTTCGGGTCAAGGAGCCAAACGCAGGCTCAGTGGCTGTTCCCCAGCGACACAGCGATGCAGGGGTATATGAGGTTTCAGTAGGGAATGTCCTAGGCAGAGAATCAAAGTAGGCAAATGTAGCTGGTATTGCTGCATTAAATTTAGTTTTTACGCATTCTTCCTCACTACATTGATATCACTTTTCCCCCCATCCTTTAAGTGACCCACCTCTTTCCCCACCCACACCTACTGCTTGTAATCAAAACCCTCATTTCCTCTGTGCTAATGATCAATGAATTCATATCAGGCGTAGGGACCAATCACCCTTAGGCATATTTAGATTTAAA
Source organism: Galago senegalensis (assembly GCA_963575145.1). NCBI lineage: Eukaryota > Metazoa > Chordata > Mammalia > Primates > Galagidae > Galago > Galago senegalensis. The sequence goes on from CAUYTI010154393.1 coordinate 12,198, forward strand.
GTGATCAAATATTGTTTAGATTTTAAAGGATTAAAACTATCAGGAATATTTGAAGTAAAAGGTTGACAAAGCACCTTTTAGTACATGTTCTATTTACTATAATAAACTGCTTGTTTTAATTACAAAAATTATGCAAGCTCACAGTAAACATTTTAAGTACAGTTCTAAAGCCCTAAGAAGGAAAGATTACCTGGAATTCTCAGGTAGAGATTATCCTCAAAGATAATCCAAGTGACCACTTTAATATTAATGCCTTTCCAACCCTCTACCATGTTTAAATACTTTGTTTATTGAAATGTCAATATTATGTGTTTTACCACAACCTATTTTTCAGGCATTATGTCCCATGTCAACACTTTTCTTAAACGGCATTGTCACAGCTATGCAATATTCTATATTATAGGTGATTCTATCATATTTATCCGACCTCCTTTTGAAGTCATCTTGGCTGCTTCCAATGCTCAGTTTCAATGTTCACTAAGCATCCTCAGAGCTCTATCTCTGAAGAGGGTATCTCTAACCATTTCCTTAGAAATTGGTCCTAGAAGCAGGCTCAGAGAGAAAAAGGGTCAGCCCCCTGCTTCTTGTTGGTCACAGGAGATCTTCTCAGGAAAACAGTCCACTGAGTCATTCAGCATTTACATTTCTCTCAAGGTCCTCTGGTTGGGTTTTCACAGTCTATTCCTGTTGCCTTTACTGTTAGTCGAATTATTACCTGGTTTTCAAGATAGTCAAATCCCACATTCAACCAGACATCCTTAGCTCAACAAACTTATGCTAGCATTCCTTAAGAATATATCTGATTTCATCCTGTCTATTCATACTTTTTTTTGTCACCCTCAGTAGAGTGCCATGGCATCACAGCTCACAGCAACCTCAAACTCTTGGACTCAAGCAATTCTCTGGCCTCAGCCTCCCCAATAGCTCAGACTACAGGTGCCCACCACAATGCCCGGCTATTTTTAGAGATAAGGTCTTGCTCTAGCTCAGGCTGGCCTGGAACCTGTGAGCTCAGGTAATCCACCCACCTCAGCCTCCCAGAGTGCTAGGACTACAGGCATCAGCCACCTTAAAGGCACCTTGCCTTTATTCATACTTTCTTATTTTCATCCATCTGTCCTATCTCTGATATCTCTAACTGGATGATTTATGTCATAGGACCCTCTACAGACCTTGTTTGATCCTTAGTTCTCCCCACAGTAGCTTTAAGATCTGGGCAAAGTAACCTTTAATCCAGAAGGTTAGTGAGTTCAGAGCACGTGTCTCCTAATATCAAATGTTCCTGCTGCTAAGGGTACTCACCAGGGATGGTGCCAGTGGTAAGACCCTGAGGTTCTCAGCCCTTCCGTCTCTCTGATGATGCTTACACTTCATTCACATTTACTTAGTTAGCATCATTACCAGCTAGGTGTCGTATTTTGGAAACAGAAGTGCTGCCTGCATGGGACAGCAGCTGCTCAGGGTAAGTCCCTAGGTCACAACTCTTATCTACACTGGCTAAGCTCAGAGAACCCCCAAAAGTGGTACCTTCACTGTCAGAGTACAACAGCTGGCTTCAACCATTTGATTTTTCTCTCTGCAAGTAATTAAGCTCATACTGCATTAAGCACACGAGTTCTATTACATATTAAATGTCTGGCTTATTCTCAAAAAGGCAATGGACAAAATGCAGAAAAACTCGAAGAACTCCAGTGTTCCTCAGCAGGGTGCCACCAGTACTCTGGACAGGACTGTCCTTCACGGTGTGGAACTGGCCCAAGTGCTGAGTGACATTTCGTATCCCATATCCTCAGGACAATGAATGCTCACATAAGCACCCTTCATCTTCATTGCGACTCGTGCAAATATTCCCACATATTTCCAGACACCAGGAGAGAGGAAGTAACACTCTCCCCTCCTCCCCCATTGATAACCTCTGGGTCTATTTTGTGAGACAGAGTTAACATTCAGGAAAGGGCAGAGAGCAATGTTAATTTGGAGATGGAACTGTCAGGCAAAAGCTGTAAGTACCAGAAAGGGGTCAACCGAAAGGAACAGAACCAGCTTTGATAAGAACAGGAGAACAAGGGAGACTGCAACCTGCCCCGGGAGTCCAGTCCAGGGTGAAAGTCTGCTGGGAAGTGCCTTCTCCTCAACACCCCGACTGCCCCTGCGTTAAGCTGATCATGTCAGCTAACAGGAGCACTGAACTCAGGGAGCAGCACATCCCACATGCTTGGTAAGACCAGCTTCTAACGCACTGGTATGTTCCCACCCTTCTGTTCAGGGCAAGTTTTCTCCTTGCACCTGGGCAGCCAGGGCAGGCAGGAGCACAGTCAGAGCCCTAGAGAGGGTGGAGCCTCCCCCTGCTAGGCTCCTCCAGGACTAAACCACAGGCCCTGCCCATTCACTGCAGGACAGAGATCAGACTCCTGCCTAGTTCCTTCCACTTAAGTCAGTGCTGGTCAAAGGGCAGTTGTTCCGGAAGGCCAGTGCATTAACCCTCTGGGAACAATGCCCCTTGTTGATCTTCTGTGGTCCAGCTGAGTAATGTCACTGACTGTTTTCAACCCCAGCCACAATCAACGTCACCACCTTTTATTATGCAGCACTGGCAGTGATCTGCTTTCTGATGACATCTTTATGCTCAGGTGAGACTGGAAAGGTCACTGAATGAGCCACCTTTTATACTCCTGTTCAAAATTTATTAATGACGAAAAATAGACTAAGTGCTACATGGGCTCTGGTTCTCAGACTTCTGGAGCTTAAAGTTCAAAGTGCGTATTTTAAAATACAGACTTCTGGGCCTCAGAAAGTCTGATTCAGTAAGCTGTGGGGCATGAAGCTACGATCTAACCACCCTCATATGTTTCTGATAAAGGTGATCCATGGGTGCACTTTGTGAAACACTGCCCCAGAATGATAGTAAAATAAAAAACTACCGTCTCCTTCTGATATTTTATATTCTCTCTTCCTGAAATGGATTTTCTACTAGCAAAATAAACATCAAATGAAAGTCAAATGGAAACAAAAATCAATTTAATTCTGAAAATCAAGAATCTTGCGGTAAGCTTCATACAGGGATATATGGTAAGGTATGCTATTAAAACTTTACTTATATATACATAAAATTTACATTTTAGTCTCAATAAAAGAGAGGCTAATCACAAGATGATTATTTACATCACAGCATAATGATTATAATTATACAACCTTATATTCAGGGAAGCCTTACTAATCTTTCAATATTCCTTACTTTATCTTCATGAAAGATCTTATCTTACCATCTGGCGAATTACATCAGACTGGCATAAAATGGAAGGCAGAAATAGTTTATGCAACGTATCTAAAGGTCAACGCAAGGACTTAAACATCCGGAAGGCTATGACTTTTTCTGCTAGATTAGAAATGCCAAATAGGTTTCATGGCACATGCCAATTCCGATAGACCAGTAAGGCCAGAAACCACAGCCCGGAGTGGAACGCTAAGAAAGCCAGCCCCGCGGGAGGGCAGGGTGACAGATTAGAATAGCCTGGCTCATCTGCCAAGTGAGAAAGGTGGTGGCATCTGTGCCACACATGTTAGACATGCCACCTCTTCAAGTATTTAGCAACACCTTAAATATTTATAAATACCACTGCTTTCAATTCCTCACTCAACAAATATGATTAAGTGCCTACTATATGTCAGAAACTAGAAAGATACCGATACAATGATAAATGCTACCAAATTGGGTAGATGTGATACACATTAGGTGGCTTCTAACGTAAGGCTTTACCTGACAAAACTGGATGTACTGGCCAACAGAAGAAAGAAGTCAAAATTTGAAAAAGGAGGAAGGAAAGTACAAGTGAATGCTATTTCAGAGGAAGTGAAACTAAGTCACCACAGTGGGTCAGAGAGGGGCACAGGGTTTGGGGATAAGTGGGCAACTAGCAGCTCATGCGAGACCTTGAGGTTAGGAAATTACGATTTCAACTTAAGATCATGGGAGGTCATGGAAAGGTTGGGTGTTGTAGGTGTATTTGTTTTCTGTTTGGGGCTCATTTTCAGGGGGGAGGAGGGACAGAAGAACAAGTTAACAGATTTGCATAAAGATACAGAAAACAATTGCAGTGAATGTGAACAGTGACTGCAGTCGCCCAGGTGACCAGACCAGGAGGGCGGCCAGAAGCGGATAAATGTGAGATACTTTCTGAAGATAGAATCCACAGAAACTTGGTGTCTAAGGAAAGAATGCAGGCAATGACAAAATGGGAGGAGACCAAGCTGCAGCTCTGATTGGAGCGCTTCAAACGCGTTCAACAGGAAACTGCAAGGCATCATAGAGACCTTAGAAAAGGTCTCTAACCCCACTGAAAATATAGGGGTTAAGGCAGAAGAAAGGATAAGATAAAAAAAAAAACACCAATTCTTTCTCTTCTGTTTTCCAATTCTAGTTAAATCGTATAACAATTACGTTGCTACACCTGTAAAGACTTAATCCAGCAGCGATGTTATCACGTGTCTGATTTTCTAAATTACAGCACTTATGGCAATCTTTTACCTCTCCTAGCAACTTATTACACCAACATAATTTCATCTTTCATTGAAGATTTAATATCTTACATACCTTGACATTCCCAGGAGGAGCATTAATGTTACCATTCAGAGCTCTGCCCACATAATGACTCGAGCCCCTTCCTCCCCTGGAAACGTATTATTATTCTCCACACCATTGTGTGAATGGTGAAGACCTCAGCTCACCATGTCACCCTGCCATACTTGAAGTGCACAGACAGCTGTCATAAGTTGCCCCACTTGGAGACTAGACCGGGGAGAGGGCCAAGATCTTCGAAAATGGAATAAAGGTGCTAGGACCTTGCTGAGACACCCACTCCAGGAGATGTCTGGAGCAAGAAAGGGCTTACTTTAAATCTAATCCAGAGAACCAGGGAGCAACCTCCAGAAGTCATGACTAGAACCAAATTGCAGGGCTTATCCACTTAAAGAATCAAAAAGGAGAAGTATGGGGGAGAGGGGGGAAAGGAAAGGAGAGACACTTGTTGCTCTTGGAGCAGAAGTTTTCTTTTCTGATAAAATACAAACCTCCTAGGAAGGAGGTACTGAAACTCCTGGCTGTTACCTCCACTTTGAGGAGGCTTTCTGATTCTTTCCCGTCAACAGGCTCTAATAAGAAAAGATCAAAACGTTGGCACTGAGAGGTATCTAAAATCACCCTGGCAGGATCCATCATTTTCTATTCTTAAAACCCTCCCACCGTGCCGCCACCACCACCACCATATCAGAGTCTCAAGATGCAGCTTTGAAGTCCCAGCAATCAAATCAGACCTTCAGGGGTGGGGATGGGGGTCGGGGCAGTGCAGAATGAAGCCACAGGGTGTGGCTACCATTTTCCATTCCTTAAAGACTTGTTTCACATAAAAGAGAGGTTTGTAAACAAAATCGTCCAGGTTCTGTATCTCAAAATGGGCGGAAGCATATTATTATTCTCCTTAAAGTTATTTTTTTTAAATTCAAAAGGGATCTGGCACAAATATCCACTTCCAAGCCACTGTTTGAAGTGCTGCCACTCATTTTATTCTTAGACACTTGTTTAAGAACAGATTGTGAGACACCTAAAAAGCCTGAAATAAAGGAAAAAACTACAATTTCCATGATGCCAGCAAAATGTATGCTTGCCCATTTAAAAAAAAAAAAGCACGTAAAGAGAGTGAGAATTTATGAATACCACGAGTCCAAGTAAAATGGTTACCAACAAAATGGAAACTGCCATCAAGAGACCGTGGGGAGAGAACAGAGAAGCCGTGATATGTTTCTTTATATTACAGAGATTATAATACACAGCCATATATTACTCAGAAAATAGTATAATACCACAATGATAAATTTAACTATTATTCAAAAACTACCAATTTTTCTTTAATTGGATTTTGGTTTTTAGCAACCATTCATGCATATTCTTTGATTATTGTAATAGAATTCCAAGTGAAAAAAAGAAAGAAAAAGAGAAGTGTTCTCTAATCGGCCAGCTTACTTTTTGTTTTTCACATGCCCCTTACCTGCTCCTCAGATGAGCAGCACGCCAGCTCTGTTTAGATCTGAACGCGCTTCCCCCACTCTCACGGCTATCTACCTGATCACTCTCAGGCCAATTTCCACAAGTCACCTTAGGCATGCACATCTTATCTTCCACAACTCTGACAGTTCGGGAGAATAAAGATAGCACCCAACCTATCTTGGAGATCAAGTGTGGACTTCTGCAGAGCAGTGAATGAGTCAAGACATTTTCCATTACAATACACTCAGCTGGAAAAAATGAGTCTGCAGCAAGGCTGGCAATTCGACTCAGGAATGTCTGTGAAGTATGTAGCTGCTTTTCACATCACTAGGGATGGTGGAAGGGAAAGAGGGCAGTGGGGACGTGAGGCAGTGTGCGTCTGCACGTTCTCACAGGAGGCCTGAGCCTCCAGCAGGTTGTTTTAAAAAGCCAAAGTGAATAAGTGTACACGCCATCTAGTTTACATACACACATACCCAGTTATTTAAAAAAAAAAAACCATTAACTGTTAGAGGGCTTGGGGCCAAAAAACATTCTGCAAAAGGTGCAGAAAATAAGCACACTGGTTCTAGGGAAAAGGAGTTTCTGTAGGAGCTGTGGCCTGCAGACCAAGAGGACCCCTGAAACAGAGTGTGATGTTCCACTTATAAAGGAGGCAGGATGGATAACGGGGTTTTGAGGTCAAAATAACCAGGTTCGGAGCAGTTGCTTCTGCAGAAAATAGATATGAACTAGTGACTCCCAAAGCTAAAAACCCAAATAATCTACATGTTAAACCAAAATAAAATCAGTTTAGGCTGGATCAATAATCATACCTGTGAATAAACTTTATATGTTAAGTTTGTAAAGCCCACCCAGTTTTTTTTTTTACTTGAATTGAGTCCAAACCCACATTTTACATTAAAAAAGAAAAAAAAAAAATTCAAACCCACATTCACTCAAGGGACAAAAGCTGGCCACTACAGGAGCCACATGACGAATATAGCTACACAGCCCCCAAAGTCGCCACAGAGAGCATCCCCCAAAAGTCCTTACAGACAGCACTACCAACATCAGAACTTCCTCTCCAAGAGAGGCCACTTTAGGGAAGACAAATTTCCTCGGATGGGTAGGCTCTGATAACATCTATTTTTTAAGTGTCTGTATACACGCTGCTATAACTTATGGGAATGTAACAATAACAAAATCCATCCTGGGTAAAAGCTATTGAATGTCAAGGACTGTCTAAAGTCCTTCATGAATACTCTGAGGTAGCTACTTTTATGGTCCCCATTTCACAGATGAGGAGACTGAAGCCCAGAAAGGTCAGGTGCCTGAGTCACCCAGGTAGCACAGGAGACATGACCCAGAGCCTGCTCCTGCAGACACCGTCACAAATGCAGGAAGCCGGAGATCTAATCCAGGTGTATCTGCACGCGAGTATTGAAGGCCATGTTAGCCAGCTTCAGAACAATGGTTCTGCCTGGTGAAGGCAGCCAGGTTCCAGAGCCTTCTCTGCTTCATCTGCATGTGTTCTACCGCTGGGACAGATCTTCAGCAGCAACCAAGAGTTTATTTTTTTGCTCACATTCCATTTTTTCCTTAATAGAAAATTTAAACCAAAAGCTTCTATGGAAAAGCTTAGAGAGACAATGTGTCAGGTGTGACAAACTGCACATTCCAAAGAAGGAAAACTGAAATAGATACTTTGTGCAACAATAAACTAAAATGCAACCTTGCCATTGTAGAGGGTGAAATATTTTGCAGTTATAAAGTAAACAGGAAAAAAACAGAAAGTGCAGTACAAACAGAAGCCAAGGTGAGGCTAGGGCGTGCTTGCGGGACACAGCTCTAGTGCTATACACGCAGTCCAACACCCCACTGACCCCAGGGATCGCGGTGTCTGCTACAACCATCCCTGTCCATTTCCCCCCAAAGAACCATGCACCACTGATTTTCAGTTATGTGTTCAGTCTGCTGAAACTACTTCCCGCTTTAATTTGTAGCTAGTGAATAATTTGGTTACATTATTCACACTTTCTGTCTAAAGGAGAACCACAGAAGCTATACGAGCACCACCGAGCACCACCACACTGATGGCCTCTGTTGCACCGCACTGATGGCCTCTGTTGCTCTAATGAGGAAGCAGTAGCATGTGTGCCATATCAACAAAAGCAAGAAATTTGAGGATGACAAAGCAGCTATTCCCCTGAAGCTCATGAAGGCCTTCGCCAACCTAGCTCAACAGGGGGAGCTATATAATATAAAAGGGAATGGCAGCCGCCCCCCCCCCCCGCCGCCCCGCCTGAGTCACCCAGGTAGACATGACCCAGAGCCTGCTCCTGCAGACACTGGGTCCCCCTTTATAGGGAATAAGCATATAGGGAACAAGTGACTATCCCCAACAGTGCCTTAAAAATGTCTTTTCCTTCCAGGTTTCTACAGGTAGTAAAGTCAGAAAGTCACGTTGGTGTATCCCCTGCTTGGCAGGTCTGTTGTTTGGACAAAGTGGGAGGAGCCCAAGTGTCTTTCTCTCTGCTCTGCTTCAGAAAGTTCTCCTGCTAAATAATGAGCCCTGAGCTCAGTAGCAACAAACAGAAGGCCCAGGTGCTGCAGTAAAACCAGAGGTGGGATTTGTAAAGTGGATCCTAACAAGAGACCCTGCACAGGATGTGGCACCAGCCTTTTTCATCCCTTATACCTACCATCCCTTATACCATACCTCACAGGGTAGGTATTTTTATCTTCATTCTACAGAATTTAAAAACTTGGAATTCCTCCTAAATGAAATATTTTTTCCACTCCCAAATAGGTATGCCTGCTCCGAAGTGAGCATAACAGAGATGCCTGGTTTAGGAAAACACGCCAACAGACACACAAACAAGGATACTCTATTTTACTAAGGTAATTTGCTCTCACTTGACAACTAAAGACTGAGGGGGAAATAAGGGACAGGAGAGTTATTCTACTGCTTCTGTTGAGCCAAATGTACAGATCACAACCTTTGAGGATGGTCGAACTGAATAATAAAACAGGACTCTTCTCTAGAATCGGTGGTTTTGTGTCCAAACTGGTTTCAAGAGTAAAAGGATAATTTTTAAAGTTCAGATCGTAGCACTGATTTGCTGGATTTTCTTTTTTATAAAACATGTAGATTAAAGTGTAGTAGCATGTATCCTCCTGGTTATATGCAAAAGAAATAACTAATTTTAAATGCCAGCAGCCTCTCCAGAACAAAGAAGTCGTCCCAGGATTATTTCCTCCACAGGACCGAGGCTCAGTGAGACGCCCTCCCTGCCATCAATGATCTCAGAAGCACCCTAGTGATTAAAAGCTACATAAACCGACCATCTGAAGAAGATAAAGCAGGAAGAGCAACAGAAAATAATTTTGAAATTGACTAAAGACACCTTAAAAATCAAATTTAAAATGCAGGCTCAATTAAGACTTTCCAGCGGGGCCAAGTTCAAGCCTACCTTTCGATCTTCTCCCAAAAATGAAGACTGCACGCACATTAGTAACTACAAGGCAAAATAGGTATTTTAAGACAGCGGTTCTCAACCCATAGGAACTATATTAAAGGGCCGCAGCATTAGGAAGGTTGGAGCCACTGTTTTAAGACAACCGACTTTTCTAAATTATTGTTTACATTTGTAAGCAAACAGATTGCTTAAACACGAATTCCTCTCTTTTCTCCGGATTATGCAGAAATCCTTAGTAGTCAGTCAATGAGTCGGCCCCTGTTTCCTGCCTTGCTTTTCCATTCCTGCAGGCACCCACCCATTTCTAATGGTTTCTCAGTGCAGCAACTGCAAAGTCGAATCCCGCTCCCTAATCTCTGTGAGGATGCAAACCTAACCAGCCTGAAACACTGCTACGCTATGCCCCTCCTGCCAGAGCCCAAACACCCTGGCCAGTTTCTCAAGTCCGGCCTATCTTCCACCACCCTTCCTTCCCAGCGCTCGCTCGCCCTGGACTCTGATACTACTCCTGAACCTGGGTGCCTTACAAAAACACCCAAACATCGATGTTTCTAGAAATTCGACATTTCTGGCAATGCTTATCAGCCTGGGGTGCTACCTGCTTCTCTGACCTCTCCTTCTCAACTTCCTCTGACAACTTTTTCTTTTTTTTTTGAGACATAGTCTTACTCTGTTGCCCCAGAATCAAGTGCCCTGGCATCACAGCTCACAGCTACCTCAAATCTTCAGACTCCTGGGCTCAAGAGATCCTCTTGCCTCAGCCTTTTAAGTAGCTGGCGCTACAGATGCCTGCCACACATCCAGCTAATTTTTCTATTTTTTAGTAGAGACAAGGTTTTCGTACTTGTTCAAGCTGGTCTCAAACTCCTCAGCTCAAGCAATCCACCCACCTGGGCTCCCAGCGCTATAGGCGTGAGCTATGGTGTCCGGCCTTCCTCTGACAATTTTTACAGACTCACGCTTAGAAAACTGGCTGATCACAGGGCTGGTGCAGGCAAAACACAAGACAAGCTTGAGTACCTTATAAGGCCAGAAAATAAGAAAATGCTAAAACACATGCCCAGGAAGAACTGAAAGACTCCGATGGCCAAAGTTGCAACAACTTGAAAACAAAGTAAATAGCACAGGAGTGGATTATAATCCAAAGCATAAATATCCACGAACCCACACTCACACAAGGGATTAAACAGATGTATAATTGAGGGGGTCATATACAAACTTCCTGTGCAGAAGAATTCAAAGCAATTACGTAGCTGCAAGGAGCAGCCTGATGCTTCCCTACTCCTTATATGTGGGCTGCATATGGTGACGTTGTTCCAAAAATATAGTAAGAAAGAGAAAAAAGGAACTCCACAGTGGGAAAGCCCGACACACATGGTCTCAGCTGGATCCATTGATTAAGGCTCACGTTGGTAAGTGACACACCCTGCTGGTAGTCTGTATTCTACTCATGGAAATGGAACTTCGCTCCTGTGATCTTCTTCACAAAAACCTGTAACCCCCATCTAATCATAAGAAAAGTACCAGACAAAACCCAATTGAGGGACATACCCTAATACCTGTACTCCTCAGGTACAAAATGTACCTCCAATGTACAAGGTACTCCTTGTACTCCTCAAGACTGTCAAGGTCATGAAAAACAAGGAATGTCTGAGAAACAGTCACAGCCTAGGGGTCTAGATAGGATGGGATCCTGGAAGAGCAAATGTGAATAGAATATAACTTGTGATAATTGTATCAATACTAGACCATTAATTATGAAGATACATACTAATTAATGCAAGATGTTAACAGAACTCTATGTACCACCTGGGCAGCTTTTCCGTAAGTCTACACCTATTCTAAAACTAAATGCTTATTTTTTAAAATTATCTTTGGCTCCTCCATCTCCTTACCCCATGCCCAGGCTACAGTAGATTTTATGCCCCAAATGTCTGTCTCTTCTCTTCCTTCTCTGCACCACTCGAGTCTCTGTGTTCTCCAATTCTCCCTCCACACAGCTGCCAGGGTAAGCATTCCATACACAAATCAGAGGATAACACCTCCCTCATCCAAATCCTTCAAGGACGTCCCATCAGGGATCAGGGTTGGCAAACTTTTTGTGTAAAGCCCAGAGAGCAAATATTTTAAGTCCTGCAGGCTACTCTACTCTGCCATCACAGCTCTAGAACAGCCACGTGCAAGATGCAAGTCGACACGGCTGTTCCAGTAACACTTCACAAAAACAGGCAGAGGGCTGGACATGGCCCATAGGTCACCAATCCCTGGCCTACAGTGTCAAGACCAAACTCAGATTGACGTGGAAGGCATGATCCACATTACCCCCCAATCATTTAGTTGTGTATATTTATCTCAGTTTTGTTCTTTCCAATCAATTCAGAGTATGTTTATGACACTAAGTAACACAAGGCCAGTTAAAACACTTTCCATGCCTTCAAAAGACTAACAGGTATCAATGACTTCAACTAGTACTTCCTATAGCATGAGATGTAAATAGAGGTAGCCTTTAAAGAGAAGTATTTTATAATCAACTAAGTCTGAGGAGTCCTGGGTTTGACAAGGTTAAGCAGCTTTCTTTGCCACAGGAATTCTCAAAGCCTTTACTGTGCCTGTGATTTGCCCTAAAGATGGATATATTGGCTCAGCACCTATGGCTCAAATGGCTAAGGCGCCAGCCACATACACCTGCTGGGTTCGAATCCAGCCTGGGCCTGCCAAAAACAATGACAGCTGCAAGCAAAAAATAGCCAGGCACTGTGGCGGGAGCCTGTGGTCCCAGCTACTTGGGAGGCTGAGGCAGGAGACTCGTTTGAGCCCAGGAGTTGGAGGTTGCTGTGAGCTGTGATGCCACGGCACTATACCCAGAGGGATAGCTTGAGGCTTTTTCTCAAAAAAAAAAAAAAAGATGGATATATTACATAATTCTCCAATCGGCTGGACCACAGAATTTGTTCATGTTTTTAACATTTGTGTATTGCAAAACAGAGAACTGTTTAAATTAAGCATACTCCCAACAAGACAGACTGGAAGTTCTATTTGCCACTGTAAGTTGAATAATGTCTCCCCGGAAGATACCCACATTCTAATCCCTGGATTCTGTGAATGTGACCTTACAGGGCAAAAAAATGATGTGACGGATGTGATTAGGGTAAAGCTCTTGGCATGGGGAGATTATCCTGGTGGGTCCTAAATCCAATCAAAGGTATCCTTTGTAAGAGGGAGGCAGAGACTGGCCCAACATCAGGAGAGGAGAAGGCAGAAACAGACTAACTGAGACAGCCACCTAGCCTGGCAGGGGCAAGGAACAGATTCCCCTAGAACCTGCCGAGGGGGCAGAGCCCTGCCAATACTTGATTTCGGAGCAGTAAAATCTTGGATTTCTGGCCTCCAGAACTGTCAGAAAATAAGTCTATGTTGTTTAAATCACTAAGTTCGTGGCAGTTTGTACAGGAGCCATAGAAAATGAGCATAGACATGGTGCTGTAATCCAGGCCACCCTTAAATATTCTCACATAGAGATCACATTAGCCTTATCCAGTTAGCCTTGGTCAGCAAGGTTCATCATCCACTTAAGGGAAAGGGGATACTCACGAGGTTAACATTCTGCACCTAGCCTGAAATACCTGGGTCCAAATCCCAGCTTTAATATTTACTACTTAAATAAGTAGCATTGGTCATGGTACTTATTCTCTTTTTACTCAGTTACCTCATCTGTAAAATGGGATGATATTTATGGGCTTGTTTGGGAGATTAGATGAGATCATACCTAAAAGCACTTAGTACAGTTCCTGACTGTACCATAAATAAATGAAAACTTAATTTCAAAAACTTTTATTATAAGACTACTGCTACTATTTAGGCAAGAAAAAAAAATTGACTCTCTCCCCAAGCTAAATTTCTTGAGATTCTTTCATTTTCCATTTGACAAACAGCCAATCTTGACTCAGTTTCTGTCTTAGGGCATTTAAAATGACCTCAGCAGGGTAAGGCAGGTGGAAAAGTTCATGCCTGCCTCTATGAACCACTCCTTTTGGGTATCTGACCTGATAACTTCTGACAACTAATAGAGAGCTCCAAGACATGTGTTCAGTGTGATGTGTGAAAGTCATGTCACTCATTAAAAAGCCTGAAGTTACCCTTCTTCCATGGGCCATCGACATTAGTTACATCAAAGGGCCAACAAAGGCCTATTCTAAGGTATAGGCTGCTGATGCTCCACCTGACTATCTTTATCCCAATGCTGAGTTATTCCAGCAACAGATGGAATTATTTTAATAAGCCCCAATAACAAAATAGTACACAAGGCACCTGAAACAGAAGGGGAGATAAAGGGTATTGATGTGATGTAAAAGTCTTCACAGCCCATTCCCACCACACCTACCAGTCTCCATCACCACCTGGCACCACCTGCCATGCCCTGCAGGGTCTCCAGCCTACCCAGGAGCCACCATGCAACATCCTAACCAAAACACTGGGTCACGATTGGTCAAGAGGGGCTTGAGACTTATAGCTTTGATCCCTAAAGCTTTTTAAGGGCCTTCTATTACAATAGAGGTATTCCTAGGAAAGTCAGTGCTTTATTTATTACCTAGGTACTTCACTCATTAGTGTAAAGGAACCAAAGGTAGGGCTGATATAAAAAGGTAGAAAGATTCTAAAAAAAAGATTTTGGGGTGGGTGGAAGATCATGCCATCATCACTATTCTTTTGAACATCAGAATTTCCTTAAGAAAATTATAGGAAACTCCCCTCATGGCTCAAATGACCTGATCTACATATTCTCTTTAGGATCCTGGTGAAGCAGGATGGGCCACAAAGACTCGCATGTGCATGAGATGACGAGATACACAAGAAACGTGATCAAGTCCTACTTAGGACTGTCGCCATTTTCCATTTTTGGTGGCAGCCCATCTGCTTGCAGATGCTCTTAATAAATCTCTGCTACTAACTCAAAAAAAAGAGACCTACTTAGGACACTGGAACTAAGAACCAAAGGTAAACAAAGGGGCCATCCAGCGTAGACAGGTACTCACCAATGGCGCACAAGAGACAGATCATGGACAGACACATCTCCTTCACTTCAGCAAGCGTTCCCAAGTCACAAAAGATGAAGAAAGAGTGACATCATACAACCAACAAATTTCCCACCCCCTCTCATCCCCAGATGCCGAAGTTAGTCCGTACTTCCTAACACAAAGAAATGACAAATGCCTGAGCGGATGGATACCCCGATTACCTAGATTTGATTCATGTACATTGTATGCCTGTAACTCAACATCACATGTAACCTATCAGATATACAACTATTAGGTACTCATACTAAGTAAAAATGTTTAAAAGTCTGTACTATTAGGAGTACCAAAGAAGCAGTAGCTAAGGCCAGGAGGTGTCCAGGCAAAGCTCAACTCCAGGATTGAAAGAACTCTGAGTAGTCTTGAGTCATCTGTGGAGGCTGCAGAGAAAAAACTTTGCCAGCAGCACAGAGTAAAGGTCTCCGGGGGCCTGAGAGTTGAGATTGTCTACACTGATCACTACACCCTGGCAGGTCCTCAGGCAATGGGAAACTTGAGACACAAGTCACGCTAAGAAGTTATAGCAAAAACAAGCCCAGTTAAGGGGCTGGGAAAAAAACAAAAATAATTCACACCACTGGCCACACAGAAAAAAGATGAGGAATCACACAGCACATGTCCATGTGAGTAACTACGCACAGCAATATAACACCCGCGGCCCTGGTCTGCCAGAAGCTGCCCTGGTCTGCCAGGGAGAGACTGCCCTGGGACACACCAAAACCTCATTAAGGCCTACTAATTTAAGCAAGCCTAAACTAATGAAAACTTTAAATATTAGTGATTTTTAAGAAGCACCTCCATTACTTTTTCATTTGCAAATAGAGGTTGTAAATCTGAAAGCCAATGAAACCAGACAGGGAGGGCAAATGGTTACGGAGGTGGGTCTAAAAAGCCAGAAGGCACCCAGCCAATCCCAGAGCACAGCCGTCTCCACTGAGGCCAGCCGCTGCCACAGAGGGTGTGGGGTCTGCGGCAGGAAGGTTCAGCATCTGCCCCCAGCACTGCACATCTAGAGGATCCCAGACACACTGACTCCCTGGGTGCTTATCTTTTAAAATTGTTAAGAGTCATATGAGTGAATAAAACCTAGTTTAAGGGACGCAAATTAGGAAGTAAAAGCCCTTTCCTTCTATTCCCCAACTGCTAACAGATTAGCTCACTACATTTCCTTTTCTAGACACACAAAATGTTCTCTAAGTGGCTTTTCTCATTCGACATGTCATCCTTCCACATCGGTACATTCAGATCCACCGCATTCTCTTTACTAACTGCAGGTAGGACAGAATTTCAACGCCGGGAGATGACCAAGAGCCTCTAGGCCAACACCTTCCACTTAACAGATGTGGTCCCCAGAGGTCCTGGGCACCTCCAACTACACAGGAAAGAAGCCAGAGCCTCCCGACTTGCAGCCACACCAGCAGGTGTCACCGGCATCATGCCAGCATCTCTACCCTCCAAAGGAGCCTGAGCCTCAGGAAGAAAGGAGACAAAAGTGTCCCATGTGGCAGGTGATGAGGGAGATAAAATTATGCGAGAGCAAAGGAATGAACTGTAATCAGCGATAAACGTCACATACCTCAAATTTAAGGGGTTTTAATTAACAAATACCTAAAATCATTCTAAATTCATCCAAGTGACATTAGGATTCACGTACCAGTCATTCTACCTACTTCCAAAACATATCTGCACAGCAGTTCACTCAGAATTTCATGAAGTTCACCATCTTCCCGCTTTGAGGCCTTAAAGAAACAGGGCAGGACCCGGATCACAAATAAGCCGCTTATCGGAGCCGGCCAGAAGATGCAATTACTGGGCTTCACCAGAAATCCAGAGCGGCCGCGGTGCAATAAAGGATGCAGCTGAGGCCTCTGCTTCAAAGACCATCCCATCTTTATACAAGAAAGCATTAAAAGAGAGAACTGTGAACTTCAACCTTAAAATATTAATTCTGTTAGTAATTCAAGATACTGAGAAGCTAATTAAGTATTCAGACCTTCAGAAACTCTAGTTTAGTTCCCAGATATAGGAAAATCTCTCTATCTAAAGATACAAACTCCCTGGAGGCCAAAGCCTTCCTGCATGGCTAGCTTTTAAAGCATTTTAAGTAACTTGACCTCAAACTAAAATCAGCATTTCAGGGAGGGTTACGTAGAGCCTTTGAGAAACTATTTCTCAGATTAACGGGACTTTCAGAAATAAATTGTTCTTTTGTTGTAGTAACATACAAGTCGCTATTAAAAAAAAAAAAAAGCTTATCCTTTTTCCAGGATTCTTTATCTTTTCTTATTTTGTTTTGTTTTTAAGACAGAGTCTCACTTTGTTGCCCTAGCTCACAGCAACCTCAAACCCTTGGGCTCGAGAGATCCTCTTACCTCAGCCTTCCAAGTAGCTAGGACTATAGGCCCCATTACAATACCTGGCTATTTTTCAGAGACAGAGTCTTGTTCTTGCTCAGACTAGTCTCGAACTCCTTGGGCTCAAGAGCCAACTGCCTCGGCCTCCCAAAGTGCTAGGATCACAGGCATAAGCCACTGCACCCAGCCTAAGGATTGTTTATCTTAGCTGAATGGAAAGACCATCTACCTAACTGCTAAGCTAGAAACAGAAAATATTCCAATATTGCTCTTCTCCCCTCTCCTCCATTCCCAAATGAGATCCATCACTGCCATGCCTACACACCCTAGCTCTTGACTTGGTCTCTTCTCCAACCCTTTGGTTTAGGAAGTCCCCAGGGCCGGTGAAGATGGCCTCCTAATGCATCTCTCAGTCACCAATCTTATCTCTCTCCTGTCTGTTCCCACAAAACTGCCAAAGTAACCTCATTGATTCATTCAACAAACACTGACAGAGAGAGCCTCTACTATGTGACGGGCACTGTAGCAGGTACTGAAGATGCCACTGTTCCAGTCAATTAACTTATGCTTATTTAAGTAATCCTCACAACCACCTAAAAAGGAGGTACTAATATTGCCTACTTTCATCTTAAAAATGAAGAAACTGAGTCACAGACAAGTGAAGCTCCTTGTCACACAGCAACCATGCGGTGAAGCCAGAGGCAAACCCAGATCCTACGATTTTCTGCCTCTGTGCTTCTCCAACTGGACCCTAGGATTTCAAAGTATGAACGGCAATTACCTGTAAATGGTTCGATGAACTCTCACTAACCTGATTATTATTATCATCATCATCACCATGTATGTTCAGATTTTTTAACTATAAGGATATTTCACTTAAGGGCACTACATAAGCTTTCACTCTGATACCTCAGTCTAATTCCCAGACTGGAAGCTTCCCCATCTCTGCCCCAGAAGGCAAACAAGTTACCCCTGGCTGCTTAAATTTCATGCCTGAAATATCCAAGATAAGCAACTTGGAATGAGCTAAACACTATGATATAAGGCATCCGGAGCAGCGATGTGACAGCAGTGAGGACAAGCACGCCCTCCCTCCTTCCCCTTTCTCAACTCCATCGTCCTGGTAGCAGCCACAGGGCCTGTGGGCCAGTCACCAACAAGTAGCTCTTCATCAGCACCCAGGAGCTACACCCTCGAGGTGACCAGCCAGGAGACGGTCGCCCAGATAAAGGCTCACTGGAGGGCATTGCCCCAGATGATCAAGTCATGCTCCTGGCAGGCACGACCCTAGAAGATGAGACTATCCTGGGCCAGTGTGGGGTGGAGGCCCTGACAACTCTGGAAGTAGCCGGCCGCATGCTTGGAGGTATTAGTCCATGGTTCCCTGGCCCGTGCAGGGAAAGTGAGAGGTCAGAGTCCTAAGGCGGCCAAACAGGAGGAGAAGAAGAAGACGACGGGCCGGGCCAAGCGGCGGATGTAGTACCATCAGCGCTTTGTCGATGTTGTGCCCACCTTTGGCAAGAAGAAGGGCCCCAATGCCAACTCTTAAGTTCTTTGTAATGCTGGCTTTCTCTAATTAAAAAAAAAGCCATTTAGCTGAGTCAAAAAATAAATAAAAAATTAAAGGCACCTGGCATCTTTTCAGGATTAACGGGAGAGGTAGATTCTGTCAAAGTTCAACAACATGGTATCTTGAAGCCTTGGGCCTAACATTCACTGCTTTACTCTAAGTTCAACCGACACTTGCACAACCCAGGTTTGAACCGTGGGGTCCACTCACATGCGGATCTGTCTTCCACCTCTGCCACCAGAGACAGTCAGGCCGAGCCTTTCCTCTCCCTGCTCCTCAACCTGTTCAACGTGAACATCCACTACCACTTAATGAATAATAAAAAATAGATTTCCCCTACTTCTGATTTTCTTAGTAACATTTTCTTTTCTCTAGCTTACTTTATTATAAGAATACAGTATATAATACATGTAACATACCAAATATATGTTAATCAACTGTTTATGTTAATTGGTAAGGCTCCCGGTAGTGTAGGTAAGGCTTCCAGAAGCTATTAGTCGTTAAGTTTAGGGGGAGTCAAAAGTTACACCCAGGTTTTTGACTACATAGGAAGGAGGTGACACCCGTCACCCTGTGTTGTTCAGGGTCAACTGCACATATTAGTCTGAAAGCTGCTGAGGACTGGCCCACAGCAACCCATTCAGAAGACACCTGAAAAGAGAATCCTGCCCTACAACAGACCTGGACGCTGAGGGGAACTGGCAAACGTGCCGCAGGACGCACCTCACACGGCCAAGGCCTGGTACTGACACTACGAGGGTTGGGCCAGACGATCCCCAAATGTCGCTTTACCTGCCACACTCTTAATTCAACTTACGTTTATTTCTCTAGGCAACATCAATATCCAAACGGCCAGCCATGCCGTCACACAGCCCACCCCTCCCAGCTGCTGGGCAGACCCCAAAGTGTCATTCCAAGTCCTTTCTCATCATCCATCTTCTTACATGTTCCCACATCTACTGTCCCCTCCACAGAAGGAGCCACATACAACAGACACCCAGGCTGCCTGGGGAACGAAGAGAAAGGATTAAACACAGCTATCTCGGCCAATTCTCTGAACAGGAAGATCTACCACATATACAATAGAATTAAACCCATTTTATTTTTAAGAAAATTGGACTCTACAGAACTAAGTAACTTACCCAAGGTCACACACAGGTCTGAGTATAAACTGCTACCCTGTTATTAGGAAGGTTCTAGTAGACTCTCTCAAAAGGCTGACCCTGTCCACGGCGCACAGGAGAAAATTTTATCAGCAGGGAGAAATGATGACTCTAACAGCATGAACTCTATGTAGATACTTACACGCAGGTATAAAAGTGTAGACAGTCTGTGTTCCATCACGTGGAAGTTTTTAATAAGAAAATCTACTCTCTTCTGTGTAAAACTATAAGTAATTCCAATTCAACTACATAAACAGGAGGAAACATCTGACGCCTCTACCTTAAACAAGGAAAGCTAAGGTACAAGGAAGGAAATAAAGCAGGCACAAACAGCATGGAGAGAATTTGACTTCATAGGGGAGATGTGCACTATTTTTTCTTTGTATTTTACATGCACACATATTCTTTCATCCATGGATGTATGTGTACGGAAGGTGCCAAAAGGAAGTATGCGCATTTTAAGAAAGGAAAAAATTGTATTAAAATTGTAATGCTCAATATACACCACCAACAAAAGATGAACACATGTCACATTTGAGAACACCTAGTAACTGCAGAAGTCGAACATGGCTGGAGTATCACAGTGTTAATGCACGACACTGAGCAAAACAAGGAAAGAATATTTCAAGTCCAAGTCCAAATCTATGGAGTAATACAGGTCCTCTCCCAATGGAACTGGTGGCCCGCCCTTTCAGCAAGAAATCTAACAGCAATAATGCTAAAGCGTCATACCCTTTGACCCAGCCTTGCCTGAACACAGTCACTGTGATCATGTTAGTGAACTTCCCTCCACTCTTCATTCTGTATTTCAATCCAGTTCTGGTCACAGCCCACATACAGCTTCCCACCACACACTTTTCCTATGTCATCTCTCAAGGCTGCATCACTTGGCCAAGGACCATAACCATGGAGACAGAAGAAGCCTGCTATGTCTCTTCATCTTTGGATGTTTCAGTCACATTTTGTCATTCGAAGATGGTCTCTGAGCACTGAGCAGAGCTTCACAAATGTTGGTGCTTACGTCAGGCAAATATAAACTTTTCAATTCATAGTTTGACTGAGTTAACTGCCCAGTTAATAAAAACAAAATAAGACGAGGAGTTAAACAGGCCTGGTTTCTGGCCAGGTGGGGTGGCTCACACCAGTAATCCTAGCACTCTGGGAGGCCGAGAAGGGTGCATTGCTTGAGCTCACAAGTTTGAGATCAGCCTGAGTAAGAGTGACACCCCCATCTATACTAAAAATGGAAAACTGAAGCAAGAGGATCGCTTGAGCCCAGGAGCTTTAGGTTGCTGTGAACTATGACACCATAGCACTCTACCAAGGCAACAAAGTGAGCCCCTGCCTCAGAAAAATAATAAATAAATAAATAGGCCTGGTTTCTGAACCTTGAACTCATGAGATGACCTTAGGTAAATCAAAATTACTAGGGCTGTTTCTTCCCTGTTACATGGCATGTGAGCGAGCGGTTTGCTATGTGTTGGGCACCTAGTCCAAGCATTTTGCATATATCAAGTTGTTGAAACAACACTTTGAAGTAGGCATCGCCATCCTCATTTGACCACTGAGGAAACTGAGGTACAGAGTAATACAGCTAGTGCCAACTGGCAGAGCGTGAATGGGGCACGGGCCATCTGGGTCCAGAATGCGACCTCCTAACCACTGGCACTGCTGGATGAGAGCATTTCTGGGATTCCTTCCAGCTCAAACATTCTATGATTCTGAAATTCTAAGAATGTGCTGTGCTTAGTTGGTCAAATTGATGCCAATTTCTTGAAGTTGCCCAATGTCCTTCAAAAGTAACAAATCTTTCATCTTTAAACACTGGAAGATTTAAAGCAGCGACCGAGGACACTGACTTTAGACATTCACCTTAATGAAAAGTCAACCAAAAATGAACTAGAAATTCACGTGGGGCTTCAAATGCTTCTTGTTTATCCAACCCTCAGTTCATACGAGAAGAACTAAGTTAACTGACTGGAAGGAATAAAGACACAAAGCAAACATTTTGCTTCAGGAACTGAAACTAGAAATTAACCAGAACTAGGTTAAGGTTCACAAGCTGGTCTCTGTTCACTGCGACTACAGGTGGGCCCGGGCCTCTCCGCATACAGGACCCCAGCAGTTTGTCTGCCCTCCTCCTCTCAGGGCAGGGAAGGAGAGGCAGCAGTGACATCCCTCAGGCACCATCCGAGTACAGTAGCTTCCCCCGGGTTCAGACATTTGACAAAAAGGGGGACTTAAAACCTGAGACCTTTCCCAGAGAGTGTGGAAAAACCCACCCTAGTTCATATGCATTTCCTTTTTGCAAATCAACAAATGAATCTGAGAACCACTCTTTCTTTCCTCTTTCAAAGTCCCAGTTCAACTCACCCCTCATAAAAATGAATAAATGAACTTGTCACTTTATAGGTCTGAGATTCTAGGACCCTGCTATGCACAAACTCGAGCTGTCTGATTCAAATGCAGATTCCCAGCCTCTACACCCATCGGTTATGATCTGGTGGGTCTAATGGGGGGGGGGCAAGAATTTACATTTCTGACAAACACTCTCTGCATGCACCTGTTCGTGCCTAAGCACGTGCACACGCACACACACACACACACCCCACTACCACCACCACCCGCCTCGCCCCTGGTTGACACAGTTGTTTGGCAGACCGTGCTTTGAAAACCCCCTGGCGATGCTAGAAGGGCAAAGTTGCATCTCCATTAGGCCCCAGCCTGAACACTGTCTCCACATTCTCTAGGAAAGGAGAGGTTTTCTCCAGTCTCCCTTTTCCCTGTGCATCTGCCCGTGATTCCAGGGACACCATCCTCAAAACAGACTCTGCTCGGACAGGGTCATTGCTTTGGCACTTACTAGGTGAGCCCTGGCTCTTTCCTATAAAAAGGAAACCTCTGGGTAAAGTTCCTGACAACTCATTCCCAGCACCAAATGCCCACCTAGAAAGCATCAGAGCAATAATTTCCCTGATAAACTAGTAAACAGCCCACCAGATGCTGGCACTCAGCACCCTGGGACATCCAGTGCTTAAGGCAGGACAAAGTGCACCCCCTGGGCCTTATGGTCAGCCCCTGGTCATCAGTGCTTCAAACCCACCAATCTCTCAGCAGTCAGGAGGGTGCCCTTACCACACAGCACGCCCATGCCTACAGGGAGGAACTCTGCACACACAGGGCAAGCAGTCTTGTGGCTGCTGAAATAAACAATGCCGATGGGTTGCTAATTTGATGAAAGGACTGCTATTATACCATAGTTAAAATGAACTTCTGTAAAACACTATGATACTAAAAACTACATTTAATCCTCTTACATAAGAAGCTCTTTTTATGGAACCCATTTCCAATGCAATCAGTCCCACAGTGACTGTGGTTTGAGTTACAAGAATCCACAGGCCCCGGGTTTCTGATCATGCTTGTGTGTGCTTTGGAATGAAGGCCCTGACAACCTACCTCGAAGTGCCAGCAGCGGCCCAGATGGCAGCTCCCAGACCAGCCCTCACACCAGATCCCACCTGGTAAAGGCTCAGCCTGCAAGGAAAGCATACACCGCCTCCATCCTGCACACCAGGCCTCAGACTACAGACATTCCTGTTCTAGCCACATGAGCACAAACTCCAACCGTGACACTCGGGAGACTGTCAGAACTGGCTTTCCTGAACCCACTTACACACTTACCTAGGCAGAAAAGATTTGGCACAGCCACAAGGCAGAAGACATGGGCTGCAAGGAGGTCAGACCACAGCTATCTTCGGGGGAAAGAAGACTGTGACTGGGAACAGGCACAGGAGCTTCCAGAGCACTGGCAAATGTCTGTGTCTTGGCCTGGGAGGTGGTGACTTGTGCTCACTTTGTCATCATGAACTTTTGCCTTATGTTCTTTAATGAAAGTGCACAACATTTTTTAAAGGCACCTGCAAGATGACTTTACTGCCAGACTCATACTCTGGGCTTAACTCTTGGTCTGACACACCGCTGACAGCCACTGGACCAATCAGACCACGAGCACTAGAGGCAGTCAGAACTCAGCCACGTACGTGACCATGGGTGGTCACACACCCACTAGCAGGGTCATTTGTTTATGGAGCTCTCAAAAGTCTGCAACTCAAACGCAGTGGCAGTTAATGTGCCATTTTATGAGCAACAGAGAACATAAAAGAATGAGAATTGCCCACAGTTAATGTATTACAATAAAATAATCTTGTACCCATTGCAAAAATGTCACAGAGCAGCACAGAATGAGACAAAGGCACCTAATCAGATCATTAACAAAGGCTTCCTGCGGGATGGACTTGCAGTGATGCCCTTTCTGCTCTTCAGGAGCCGCGCTCCAGCCCTGGAGGGCTACAGGCTTTCCCCTCTCCTGGCACCCACTTTCCCTGCCCCCATGCCATAAGTAACATGAGGGTGAGGGGCAGGATTAGCATAGGTCACTTTCTTCTTTTTCTCCATGTACTTCAAGTGTTTTTGGAGGGTTTTCCCTCCAACGCTGTCCTTCTGTTGATGTGTTATTTCATGAACAAGGTGTTTATACCCTGCAGCCCACCTTTTACTTCTCTCTACAGTAGTGAGGACTGAAGGGGCAGACGTCCAACTCAACTCAGGATGCCTGGGCAGTACGCAATGTCTAGCACCCAGCAGACACATGATAGGTATTCAAAGGATGCACGGGGGATGGGGGGGGGGATTCATTTCTAAAAGCTACACTATAAAAAGATGCTTATACAAAACCGTATCGCTTCTCGGCCTTTAGGCTAAGATCAAGTGTAGTACAAAACCATACATTTGTCAAACCATCTCTGCTGCCACTGAGGTTATTTCTTGCTGCTGCAAAGCAGGTGACGATGTCATCTACCGGGGCAGCACTGACCTCTGCGTCTGCTTGCAACAGAAAGTAAGCAGCACCTTTTGGGTTGGAGATCGGGAAAGGGCTTGGAAATGCTGCCATTTATGTTCCCTGGAAGATGCCTGGATTAAGAAGGAGGTAAGAGCACAGTTTTGGGAGTCAGGAGCAATGAGCTAACATGTCAACTCCATTAAAACGTCCCAGACAAGCAACAACATGTCCTCTCTGAACCCTCCATCCCCGCCACAAGCTACCAAGTCCCAGGAATGACACGGCATCTGACTCCTTCACTTCAGGTCAGCTTCAGATGCCTCTAACTTCCTCCCCGTGAGTGATTTTTTTTTCTTTAATCAAAAGGGTATTCCCCTCGCTGCTCTCAAACTCCTGTGCTCAAGCGATGCTCCTGCCACAGCTTCCCAAGTAGCTCAGACCCCAGACGTACACCATCACATCAGGTAGGAGGAATTCAAAAGTCGACATAATGGTGTCCAGCATCTGAGTCGCCTACATTGGGGTGAATAGTAGTGGGAGGGAACCTGTGGCATCAGACATGCTAAGACCACCTGCACCTGCCTCCACTGACGAACAGACACCCCCTCCGGAATCTGGAACAAGCAACTGAAAGAGGCAAAAACCAAGGAGAATGAAGTTGAGGGGTGTGGAGACAACCCCACATCCAGCGTCTCAACCATCCCGGCAGGGGCGTCCTCACTGGGTGTCCGGGGCACAGTGGTGACTCACTCTTCCTGTGGTGCAGTCTTTGCTCTCTTCCTGGCAACCAAGTATGGTTTGGTGACTGCTGGGTATTCTTTCCCTAAATGTTTTTTCTGCTTAAGTTCTCATTTGCAGCCAAGAACACATGGACAGGGTGGGAAATTTTTCCCGACCTTTGGCTTTCAGAAGTGCAAGAGGATGACAAAAATAAAACATCAAAAGAAGCCAAGCCAGAGAAGTAATAGCTTAGAAAACAAAACTGAGCAAAGATCCGCACTACAGAAGAGCTATTCACTGAGTCTGCCCTCCTCTTTTTTTTACCTTAACCTTTATGTTAGCTCCTTTGTTTCTGAAAACAGATGCTTTCTCTATTTGCTTGACACAGCAGAGGATGCTACAACCAGAAAACATATTGATTTTCTTTATTTTACTCGGCTGACAGCTTCTTCGCTTTTGAAATTTCTCTCTGATTCCTGTACACTGGAAGGCTATGGGTTATGGTACTCCTTAGCATTCAGTTCAGGTGGACAAATCCTTAGTAACAGCCTACTGCATGCAAGGCACTAAGGTCATTTATAGCTAAACTCAGAACAAATCAGGACATTTGAACTCAATTAGAAATTCTGTAATTCAGGTGTGAAAATTTTTATTGTTAAATGTAAAACAGAAATCATTTTTGAGCATTCTGGGTTACATGTAGTCCACCAGTCCCTGATATCCTATCCACAGGGGATGGGCTCCAGGAGCCCCAGCAGATACCCAAATCCACAGATGCTCAAGTCCTTGACATAAAATGGTTTAGGATTAGCATAGAATCTACACGCATCCTCTCATATACCATAATTTCAATCATCTCCAGATTACTTATACTACCTAATACAATGTAAATACTATATAGTTATACCATATTTTTTTATTTTTTATTGTTGTATTATTTTTGTTGGGGTTATTTTTCCCTAAAATATTTTCAATCCACTGTTGGTTGACTAAAGAACATAAAAACTACAGATATGGACATTCAAGTGGTGCAAAACACCAAAGGTTCCGAACTGATGACCCATGAGCCAAAAGCAGACCACAGTCAGATTCTATTTGACCCACATGTTGTTGCTATTAAGATTTTTAATCGGTTACTTTAAAATCTGGATTTCCATGAAAATTGTAAGACCACTCCCCCACTCGGGCTGCCACCTGGCAACCAGGGACAGGTTCCAAGCAGCAGCTGCCCCTACTACAGAGAGGGGCGGACAGCTCTCTGCTGTGCCACAGCGCCCAACCTCCGCTCTTACATAACATCCGACCCACTTCACCAGTTTATGTTAACCTGCCTGGCCGTGAGAGGTATTCCAACTTGAGAGTCTTGTTTTAGAAACATCACAAAGCAAGCTTAAAAATATATACATAGGCACACATCCACACACACACTTTGTTTCAAAGGCTTCAAAATTTCCTTTGTCAATGGGAAGAAAAAAGGGGAGAAAATGTCCTTTCCCACCTTAATCAAACATTCCCTGGATTTTAGACTTTCCAGAAACATTAAATTTCTAAACCACTATAATCTCTGATTTCATCATTGTATTTTTTTATTGTAACATTTGTTTTTTCAGGAAATGACAAAATTTTATTCCCATTGCCACCCTTCAGTTGCGGGAAGGAGTTTGCAGACATTTATTTTAGAAAAATTGCAGGTGAGGTAAGAATCTCACAATTTTCTGAACACTTTTGCCTTGACCATCACATTTCAAAAATATGCCAAACACCCTGCCTTATAAACACAAAGCACCTACTACTACAGGAAGAATATTTTTAAATGCGTGCATGTAAATATTTTTATCTCCCCCAAACTTTCTCTTCCTCCCATTAAAAGTAAGCAGATCGATTTTCTGTTTTCATCCTGACATGGCACTGAACAGAGCTTGAAAATAGTAGCCACTCAAAAATGCTTGGTAAAGCACGAATGCTTGGAGGAAGGAAGGAACGAACACACGAGAGAAGAGAATACCATCGTTTGTCAGCAAAGGAGCCGTCTTCGCCCCTCGCTGTCTGCGCTCCGGTGCCTCCAGCTGTCTGTTTCCCTTCCTTTACTACATCTAAGCCCACACCATCAGAATCTCCATCACTCCCATCCAATTCATCACTCCTAGGCTCATCTTCCCAAACCTCTAAGTGAAATAAAGTTTGCTTACAAATATCTATATATGTCCCTGTGTCCACTTGTCTCTACATCAACACAGGAAAAACACTTACAGTGCTCTAAGGAGACATTTCTTTGTAGAAAAGCGGTGAGGGGCATATATGCCGCCTGGGGCACCTATGGCCTGATGAACAGTGTGGACTGGACCGCTCTTTTTTCTGAAGGGATGAACAGTAAGGATGCCAGGGGATGGCAGAAACTGACATAGCAGAACGAAGACAGATGTTAGAGTCAGTTGAAGGTTTCTAGCAAGGAGGCAACAGCATGTGTCCTCAAAAGCATGAACTTTGAGACAGAGGCGCACGGTCGGTGCTGAGTTAGCTACTCTGTATGCAAGCTGGCCATGTGGCTTCCTTTCCTAGAGTCTTCACATCCCCCTAACCCCTCCCAAGAAGCTGGATGATCCCCACTTCAGGAGGCTTGTGGGAGCCTGGGACAAGGCCCCAGTACAGCACCTAGCACCTAGTGTGCCTCGGTGGCAGCACTGGCGGTTAATCTTTTCCCTGGGTCTTTTTCAAGGTTACCTGCTGCCTTTTTAGAAATGTATGGTTGTATTTCCTAAAACTATTTTACATTAACAGAGCACTAACTGTGTACCCTCCAAGGGGAAAAGCCACAAAAACTAATGAAAAGTTCCTCTCGGCTTCCCAGTGTTCCTCTCTTCCCAGCATTCCCTCTGGGGAAAAAAAGAAAGACATTATCCCTATAGCCCTTAGTATTTGAATCAGTCTTCTTTACTTGCAGAAAAAGTCACACAACAAACATCTTAAGTCTCCGTCCTTCAATGCTAATGGTAGCAAAGGGCAAGAGCCCAATTATGCAGAATCACTGGGTATAACAGAAACCCTCTCTCAGGAAATCCACAGCTAAGCCTCAGGTCAGTCCTAACAGAAACCCTCTCTCAGTAAATCCACGACTAAGCCTCAGGTCAGTCCTGACAATGTTAATGATTCAAAGGAAATGGACACTCTTTGTGGATTTCAACTATTCTGCACATATTTTTTAATACTCTTGAAAAAAAGCCCACATAATCTGGGTCTTTATGAGTATAGCTTATACCACTGCAGCACACATGGAATTCTTGTAAAAAGTGAGAATAAAAACCCAATGAATGAAATGAGAGACACAGTCAAGGTTTATACGCTACTGATTGACATCCATGGGTCCCTATTAGGATACCACTAACACAGTACTAAGGGGCCTTCAATTCTCTGCTTTTTCAAAAAAAAAAAAAAAAAAAAGGAACTGAGTCTACCAGTGAACCTTCTGGGCAAGCTGAGTGCCAGGACAGCCACTGCCTCCAGCAAGAATTTTACCAAGGCCAACTACAAAAACTGCTTATCTCTTCCTGGTCAAAGTTCTAATCAAATTACTAACAAAAACTAATGGCTGCCTCATAAATTCAGTTTGTTTGATAAACAAATACTTTCTCCTTTAGTGTCTATGAAGGAAAAGCAGACTTTAAAATGTAAAAAGATTAAGAAGTCTTTATGAGGCTGCCCTGGCGTTGCCCCAGCAGCTGACATTCCCTGCCTCAGTCAAAAACAGGCCCATGTCACAAACAGGCCCATATTAGTTTAATAGTTAAGACTACAAGACAATTCAGTGGACATTAAGAAAAGTCAAAAGCTTAGGAGTCACAAGGATATGAACTAAGAAAAGCAAATTGGAATCTGGATCAAAGAAAGCCTGGCACCTGTTCCGTTTCAGTGGCACTACGCAGTGCCCAGCATATCACAACACCGGAGGAGAATTCCAATAATAATAATAATAATAATAATAATAATAATAATATATACGGGTTTGATAAAAACATCTGCTGTATAATTTGCATTTACTGTGTGTCAAGCACTGTACTAAGCACTGTACGTATTCAATATTCACATAAATAGGCATATTTAACAGATATAAAAGTATATTTACATTTTTTCTTTCTAATCATGAAGATATTAAACTCATAAGTTTGTAGAAATCTTACAAATACATAAATACATACACACGTACACCATTCACATAATCTCATTTAAGCCTCAAAATAATACGGAGGCAAATGACATCCCCATTTTGCAGATAAGGAAAACAAAAATTAAGGAAGTTAAGTAACCTTCGCATAGGCACAGGAAGGTAAGATATGCATCCATATCCTGTGTATTTCAAAATAGGTTCTGGCCAGGCATGGTTGCTCATACCTGTAATCCCAGCACTCTGGGAGGCCGAGGCTGGTGAATTGCTTGGCTCAGGAGTTTAAGACCAGCCTGAGCAAAAGCAATACCCTGTCTCTACTAAAAATAATAGAAAAAACTAGCTGGGCATTGTGGTGGGTACCTGTAGTTCTAGCTACCCAGGAGGCTGAGGCATGAGCATCTTTCAAGCCCAAAGTTTGAGGCTGCTGTGAGCAATGGCACCATGGCACTCTACTGAGAGTGACAGAATAAGACAGACTGTGTCTCAGAAAAAAACTCAAACTTGAGTACTAATAACAACTGAACAGCCACACGGCAAAACGAGAATCTACTACCACAAATATTGTAAACGTTCTGACCACAAAGCCAGCCACCTCTCTCTTTGATTAGAAAGAGAACTGTGTTGGGGATTGCTTGGCCAGCCGACCACACCATGTTCTGTAAAGCCGGGCTCCAGGGTGAAAGCCACTTCCTCCAAGGTCATGTCCCTTCTTCTAAGTAAAATGAAACGAGTTGTGAAACTAACACCATGAAATTAATTTTGTAACCAGGGACACTGGAGTACTGCAGCATCCAAGGTAACCCACCTACCAGAGATTTCACAAATAACTGAGAAATCCAATGTGCGTGTGAGGGAGGACTGGGAAAGAGGTGAAACCCCACCTGTTGCTCAGTCTCTTAATATTTTTGTTCATTTGCCAACATCTAAAAATTTCACAATTCCTTGCCCATGAAATGACAGGATTCATTCTTTTTCAAGTATGCCTGCAGTGTTCTAAAGGTCTCTTTAAGCACTGATGGGGATGCAGAGAAGGGATGTGAGGAAGAAAAAAGGGGAGAGGAAGGGGAGTCAAGGGTAGAGGGTGAAGAGCAACAAGAGGGACCCTCCCCCCGCAGCAGCTTCACAATCACCTATCTGCTCACTGAGTCTTTGTATTACAATGTATTTGAAGACAGTTTCCAATGCTAAAACTGATTCTGGCCTTGCCAAAATTAATAAGAAACAAAATACTGCAAAGATGTCTACTTATCTGTTGATTGTGAATGCCTGCCAGTCAGAGATCCTTTTTTGTTTTCCTCTTAACTTCTCTTCTTTCTCTCTACTCTTTTCTCTTGGCCTTTACCCTCTTTGTTCTCCACTCCTATTAACATAGTAGCGAAATAAACTACAGTGCATGTCTCATCTCATTCATTCATTCATTCTAAACAAGCTCTCCCCCCTGGCACCCAGCCTGGTGTGCAAGAGTTCAGTGACAGCTCACTGCAGCTGCAGCCTTCAATTCCTGGGTTCTAGTGAGCCTCCCACCTCAGGCTCAGGACTAGCTGAAACTACAGACATATGTCACCATGCCAAACTTATTTTTTTAAATTTCTGTAGAGACACTATGTTACACAGGCTAGTCTCAAACTGCTGGCCCCAAGCAATCCCCCTGCCTCATTTTCTCAAAGCACTGGATTAGAGGTGTGAGCCATGGCACTTGGCATCTCCATTATTCAAGACAGAACACAGACCAGTGTTTTTAACACTAAGAGAGACCCTCCAGAAGACCCAGAAAAATAGCTTTCCTCTACTCTCTGCCCCTGTTATCACTGCTGCTGGCAGCATCACACTAGACAGCCCTACAGAACGCATTCCATGGACCTTGAAAGCTTGAGCCCAAATCAGAGAATCATCTCCACAGATGCAGGAGAGGCATCTGACAAAACTCAACATGATATTCCCATAATAAAAACTGTCAACAAATTAGGTATTAAAGGAACTTAACACAATGAAGACCACATGTATGAAAAGAGAAAAGCCAACTGCTAACATCACATTAAAAGGAGAAAAACTGAAAGTTTTTCCACTAAGATGTAGAATAGACAAAAATGGCCACACTCACTTCTATTCAATGCATAATTAGAAGTCTCAGGCTAAAGCAATTAGGCAAGAAAAAGAAATAAATGGCGTCCAAATTGAAAACAAACAAGTAAAATTATCTGTTTGCAGATATGATCTTATGTGAACAAAACCCTAAAGATTCCACCAAAAAAAGTTAGATGAGTTTGTATACTGTGACCACAGTAAGGTCACAGTATAGAAAAATCAACACACAAAATAAGTTGTATGTACACCAATATTAACAATCCAAAAAGGAAATTAAGCAAACAATCTCATTTACAGTAGCACCAAAAAGAATAAAATACAGTAGAAGTTTTTTGTAAGTTGACCCCCAAGGAATTGTAACAAACTGGTCAACATACCAAGGTGCTCAGTGTAAGGGGCTAGGCATACTGTACTGATACATACACGTGGTGCAAGTCTGGCCCGTGAAAATTACGTCAACTTAAGGAGGTAGCCAAGGTAGGGAGGTGGTCAACTAGAGAGGTTCTATTATACCCAGAAATAAACCCAATCAAAGAGGGGATAGACTTGTACACAGAAAACTGCAGAATCCTGCTAAAGGAAATTACACACGTAATTAAATGGAAAGACAGCCTGTGTTCATGGACAGGAAGAACATTACTAAAATATCCATACCACTCAAAGCAATCTAGATTCAGTATACTCCCTAGCAAAACCCCAAGGACATTTTAACAGAAGTAGAAAAAAAAAATCCTAAAATTCATATGGAACCATAAAAGACCCCAAATAGCCAAAGCAATTCAGAGTAAGAAAAACAAAGACCAAGATTAAAGGCATCACAATCACCGTCAAACTGTTTTACATGAAGTTACAGTAATCAAAACAGTACAGTATTATAAAGACCATTTGTTCATGACAGAGAACTCGGAAATAAACCCATGCACATATGGCAGCTGATCTTCAATAAAAAGGTACCAAGATGAGGGTGTACTACACTCCTCCTGAGTAAGGGGCTCTTCTACAATGGAACTCTACCCTGGAAGTGAGAACAATGTAACCTAAATATTGTACCCTCATATTAATTTGAATAAAGTTTAAAAAAAAAAAGGTACCAAGTGGGGAAAGGACAGTCACTTCAATAAATGGTGCTAGGAAGACTAGATATCCACATCCAAAAAATATGAAATTGGACCCTATATCATGTCATTTACTCAAAATGAATTAAAGCTTTGGGTGGCACCTGTGGCTCAGTGGGTAGGGTGCCGGCCCCATATACTGAGGGTGGTGGGTTCAAACCTGGCCCCGGCCAAACTGCAACAACAACAACAAAAATAGCCAGGCATTGTGGCGGGCACCTGTGGTCCCAGCTACTCGGGAGGCTAAGGCAAGAGAATCGCCTAAGCCCAGGAATTATAAGTTGCTGTTTGCTGAGTGATGCCACGGCACTCTACCAAGGGCGACAAAATGAGACTCTGTCTCTACCAAAAAAAAAAAAAAGAATTAAAGATTTAAACATAAGATCTGAAAATGTAAAATTCCAGGGGGCCGGGGGGTGCAAGGAAAAGCCTATCAGTGGAAAAGAAGCCATACTCCGTAAAATAATTTAAGGAGGTTTATTCTGAGCTTTAATCATCAGAGAAATGCAAGTCAAAATCACTCTGAGGTATCACCTAACCCCAGGAAGAACAGCCCCCATCATAAAGATTCACAACTGCAGGTGCTGGTGTGGATGTGGGAGATGGAAACACTTCTGTGCTGCTGGTGGGACTGCAAACCAATACAGCCTTTCTGGAAAGAAGTATAGAGAATCCTCAAAGAACTAAAAGTTAACCTTCCCTTTGATCCCACGATCCTATTATTAGCTATCTACTCAAAAGAACAAAAATCACTTTATCACAAAGACATTTGCACCAGAATGTTTACTACAGCTCTATTCATAACCGCCAAGTAGTGGAAGCAACCCAAGGGCCCATCCTCCCACGAATGGATCAACAAACTGTGGTATATGTATACCATGGAATACAATTCAGCCATTAAAAAAGATGGAGACTTCATATCTTTTACATTTTCCTGGATGGAGCTAAAACACACTCTTCTTAAAGTATTCCAGAAATGGAAAAATATTCAATGCACTCAATACTAATAAGAAACCAATGTATAAACAATTACATGCTCATATGAACAATAAAACACAAATATAGTCTATTCCTGGGGCAAGGTGGGGGGGGAGGTGAAGGGGAGGGGGAGGAGGATTGGCAGGGGCGGGATCTCACCTATTGTGCACATTGCGAGGGTGTATAACACGCCCCTGGGTGAGGGGCTCTTTTACACCTGGAACTTTACACTGGAAGTGAGAACAATGTAATCTAAAAATTGTACATTGATATTAATTTTAAATTTAAAAAGTAAAATTAATAATAATAATTTTTAGAAAAAGAAAAGCTTGTCAATGGAAAAGAAGCCATGTTCAGAAAAGTAATTTAAGGAGGTTTATTCTGAGCCAAATTTGCAGACCATGACCAGGATGGGAGCACCAAAGCCGCCTTTAGCATGTGGACTTGAGGCGGTGGGGTGACAGTTTGGTTTCACACATTTTAGGGAGACCGGGATTGCAGGTGAGGTCATAAATCAATACGTGGAAAACATACACTGGTTCAGCCCCAAAAGGTGACATCTGGAAGCAGGGAGCTTACAGGTTACAGGTGGGTTTAAAGAGTCTTTAGCTGACTATTGGCTGAAAAGAGTTAGGCTCTGTCTAAAAGACAAGGAGTCAGTGAAAGGAATGCTTAAGGTAAAGAGTCTTTAATTAGAGACAGAGTACCTGCCAGACTCAAGTGCTTTGTTATGTATATTAAGGACCTGCAGGCGGGTCTTGCAAAGCCTTAAGCCTATTAGTGAATCACAAAGGACGTCTCTAAGAAGGGGAGGAGGCATGACTGATCTCGCTCAGGGCTAACAACTCAGTTTTAGGGATCCCCTTGGCCAAGAGGGGTCCAGTCAGTCAGGAAGGTCCTTAAGATTTTATTTTCGTTCACAAATTTTTTGACATTAGATTTGTCAATGATTCCTTGGATATGACACCAAAAGCCCAGGTAAGGAAAGGAAAAATAGATCAAGTGAGACTAGACAAGCGGAAAAAGGTTTTACACAACCAAGGAAACAAATCAGCAGAGTGAAAAAGCAATCCACAGAATGAGCGAAAACACTTTCAAACCGTGTATCTGACAAAGGCAATATATCCCGGATATATAAAGAGCTCCTAAAATTCAACAGTCATAAGAACAACTCGGTTTCAAAAATAGGCAAAGGTAGAATAAAATTTAAAAAACAACAACAACAAAAAAAGTAGGCAAAGGAATTCAATAAACATTCCTCCAAAGAAGAAACACAAATGGTCAATAGATCTATGAAAAAACAAGTCGACATCCCTAATCATCAGAGAAATGCAAATTGAAACCTTAACGAGATAGCCCCTCACACCTGTTAGAATGGCTGTTAAATCTAAAAGAAGAAAGATAACAAGTGTTAGTGACGTCAGGGAGAAGCTGGACCTCTTATACCCTGCGGGGTGGGGGGGGATGCAAAACGGTGCAGCAGCTACAGAAGGAAAGATGCAGATTCCACAAGAAAAGTAAAAATTAACTCCCAGCAGTCCCACTTCGGGGCGTATATACAGAATTGAAATCAGGATCTCAGAGAGATAGCCGCACTCTCACGTTCCTCACAGCACTGTTCATGACGGCCAGAATGTGGAAACAGCCCAAATGCTCCCCTACAGATGAAGAAGACAGCGGTGGCACTGGAGGACGACTGCAGTTCCAATAATAAAGGATTTCAAATAGCTAGGAGGAGACCGGCCATTCCCAACACAAAGAAATGATAAACATTTGCGATGCTGCATGTGCTCATTACCCTAATCTGATCACTATATATGTACTAAAACATCACTGTGCACCCTTAGAAAAAATAATAAAAAGTTTAGAAAGTTGTCTAATTTAAAACAATTTTGAAAAGAAAATGTGGTATACACATAGAAAGCCTTACAAGAGAAGAAAATTCCATCATTTGCAACAGCATGGTTGGATCAGGAAGACATTAAATTAAGTGTAATAACTCAGTCACAGAAGGACAAACGCTACATGCACACATACATCCAAATGGGTACAGTTTTTTGTATACAAATTAGACCTCAATAAAGCTAGGAAAAGCAGGGGGAAAAAACAACAAACAGCAAGAAAGCGATATAGTCCAAGCATAAATTAAAACATTTCCAATACTTTAAGGCTTTTTTAATTTCTGCAGAATATCAAAAGAAAAATAAAGCAAAGAAGTATAACTGCTGGCCTCAAAGCCCCACATGTCTGATTTTCCCAGAGCTACTTTGCTCCCAGGACCCCCACCCACCCACATCCTGCCTGAGCTAACTCCAGTGGAGCAGGACCCTCCAGGTTTCTTCTCCCCTCTGGATCACACTTTCCAGGTTAGAGAAAAAGGCCTCCCAGACTCCTTTCCACAGAAAGCCAAGGGGGAGCTGGGAATTGCACCACCACCTAGCAGGCTCTCTCAGCCCAGCTTCTGATCCCAGAGGTGCTCCATAGAGAGGGCAGATGTGGACGTGCAGGTGAGACTCAACGTCTTTAAATACAATGTCCAGTTCATCCTCATAACTGGACCCAATAGTAAATCTCTCAAACAACGTCCTAACTGTGACTGCCACACAAAGTATTACACATGGGGGTCTCAGGTGAAAAGCCAGCAACTCTCTAAAGCCCTCACCAAGTGCACTGCTCTCCAGCCTCTGAGCAATCAACCTGGTCCCCACTCGCCTCCCAGCAGCCACCACAGCTGTGGCTGCAGAGCACACCCCTTTGGGCAGAACAGCCAAATTCCATAAATGCCACCCTTTCTTCTCATCCCCCTCCAAAAAGCAGGGGAGTCCCACAATAGACAGAATATTTCATTCACACCCTGTCTGAAGAACAATTTTTCCCTTAGAGAAACTGGGTAGTTAAATTCTCAACCAGATGAGGAGCCTATTCATGACAATCTCAAATGATTGATGAATGACAAGGCTGTTGTCTGTCTCATAATAGTTCACAAATTTTTCAAATCACAAAATCATGTATGTCATCAGTTTAAACCCTCATTTCCTGAAGGCACTTTTAATATCACCCCTTACACTCCCATATAAGTATATAAGTTTCTGCCAGTGGAAGTTTGTTAAAGAATACAAATTATAATTACCATGCACTAACAGAATTTTAAATAATAGCTGTTCTATAGGCATATAATCTGAATCCACTAGGAGACTGTAAGTATTT
Source organism: Galago senegalensis (assembly GCA_963575145.1). NCBI lineage: Eukaryota > Metazoa > Chordata > Mammalia > Primates > Galagidae > Galago > Galago senegalensis. The sequence goes on from CAUYTI010154393.1 coordinate 48,965, forward strand.
GGCTCTCCTTGGTTCTTTTATCCAGTAATCTATAAATAACACATAGAGCTGGGACTGTAAGCCCTGGGAGTGAACTAGTTCTAGCAAGATCAGAAACCAGTAGTTTCTGCAAAGAACAGTTATAGCTCTCTTTTTAATTTAAAAAAAAAAAAAAGGTTTCATTTCCTTTACTGACCCTCAGAATTTAGAAGAGTCTTTTTGGAAGACTCGGGCTGCTTCAGTTAAGCTGAGGGTAACCAGGGAAATACTCTGCTCGTGCCTAGGCTAGAACTTTAAGAGTGGGAGTAAGGCAGAGGCAGCCACTGTGATAATGACCAGGGCTGATGAAACTGGGCATGGGTCAGCTCACCTGTCATCATCCGCAGGGTCCCTCATAGCAGTAAAAACCCTGCTCTATGCTAAGTAACGGACATAGGGCCTACCATTCTTCTCGTTACCATACAATCCTAAGAAACAAGACAGATTTGGAGAGCAGGGGAAAGAAACAGAAGTATAGGGAAAGGGAAGAGTCGCTAATTAAACAAAAACCGTCTCTTCCCAAACTATAGGAATTCATGTAGGCATCTCTGCTGTGCTGTCCTTCTCCTTAATTTTAATTCAACTTCAAGACAGTACCTAAAATTACTTCTAGATTGTCTGTGGCTTCAATAACAAGAGTAAGCAGCTTTCTTTATATAGGAAACCTATGAATCTGATTGCCTCAAAAGTTCATAGAGGAAGAAATGGCCAATGCTTTTAAGAGGAAGTAATTTCTTTGTTTTGCACACAGCCCTGCACATCTAAGGGGCGGTATCTCGGGCCAAGTTTTCACAGCAATCAGCATGAAAGCAGACAGTTTTCCTGTCCTTTCCCAGTGGTGCAGTTACAGTATTGAAGAGGTGCCACTGAGCAGAGCTGCCAGGACTGTGAAGAGGACTTCTGTTATCTGACCAACGCCAGAGCCAGGAATGACCATCTTGGTTCCTATACAATGACTAAGGCATCCCTCTAAGGGGCTGTGCTCCAGTGAGCTGGAAGCATGCACATGTGACAGAGGACACACCCAGCATTCAGAGAGAACAGGAAGCAATTGAATTCATCACCACAAGGAATGGATCATGAAATAATCCAAAGCCAGTTAGCCTAAACAAAAATCACCACTCTTCCCTCCTAACACTGGCTCTCTTGCAGAGACCCAGAAAGGGGTCTATCAGAAAGGCTAAGGATAGTTTTCTGCCTGCTTACTCTCTGCCAGTCTGAGCCTGAATGCTTGTTGAAGCATCACAATCACAAACACAGGCCCCATCCCTTTGCCATATTTATGTCCAATCTCTTTAGCTGGCGGAAATGCCCTTTGTGGGTGCTCAAGGACAAATGGCATTAAAGCCTATTATGCAGCTTTTCATATAAGAAGACTTAATGTGTCAGCTGCATTTTAATCTAAGGATTATATGCTTACCCTGGAAAATTCCTTTTAGAAACATCAATAAGGATTTTTTTTCCTAGAACTCTTATTTTTTAAGACAAGGTCCAATTATCATTTATAAATTTATTGGTATTTTAGCACCTAAAATAAAAGCCTTTAGAGGAGAAAAAGAATCAGCTGCTGCAGAGTTAACAAGAAAGCCAAGATCCCTGCTGAGACCATCTAAATATATATCATGCCTTAAAAAATAAAAGACCACCACGCTAATGCTTTCCACTGCAGGTATGGGCGTAGCAAAAGCTAACACTACAAATCTTGACCTGAATTTTAAGAATTCTATACTGACTTCCAGTTATAGACAGTGAATGAACACACACATTTAGCTCTTCTCCCTCCTAAAACCCCAATACAGCACCACATTTCTTTTTAAAGGTATAAATCCACACGGACAAAGATAAAAGGAGCAAAAGTTAAAATACTGAACTTTTTAAAGTTAGAAAGTCTTCCAATTTGTGAAGCCCCATTCTTAATCATGAACAGATATTCAAACAAATAAAGCATCTAACAAGAAAGATAGAAATAAATGGGGAAACAAGCACCTTAGAAATTATGCATAAAAAGAAAGTTTCAGAAAGGAAAAAAACCATTACCTCCTCAGAGAGCTGAGAAAAAAAATAGTATTGTGAAATAACAGGACTCCATAAAATAACAGCATTCAGAGACAACAACAATAAAAAAAGAACTGTCCAAAAATGAAAACAGGATAACAAACATGGAAAATGTATATAGAAAATAAATTCAGAAAATATCCTAAGAATACAGCTTAAATGCAGAGGAGGAAAATAAAAGATAAGACATAGGACAAGTAAGTCCATGTCTAAGAGGAATTCTAGAAAGAAAGAACAGAAAATAAAAGGGTTAAAAATCAATAATGATATACTTCAAGAAAATTTCTAAAACTTGAAGGATATGTTTCCAAGTAATGAAAATAGACCCCCACCAAAAAATATTATCATAACATTTAAGAACACTGAAGATAAAAGAACTAAAAACTCAAAGAAAAACTCTGGCCATCAACAGCAGATGTCAGAAAATAAAGAACAATGCCTTCTCTCTATTCTACAGCTCAGCGATTTCCAACCTAGGATCCTACTTGGAGCCAGGCTGTAATTTAAATGCAAACGCAACATTCTTAGATACGTAACAACTCAAAAAAGTCTTACCTCCTGTGTGCAAAAATTGCTTGTTAAGATGTTTCTATGAAAATGTGCTCTGCCAAGATAAGTAAACCAAGAACCAAAACAATATGGGATGAAGGAAACAAGGAGGCCAATGCAGGAACAAGATACAAGAACTTCCCAGAATGGTACTGAAGAGAACCCCAACATGGGGTTCACAGCAGGCCTGGGAAGCAAGGCATCTAGACCAGAGCAAAGCAGAAGACTCAGGATGAGATCTCTCCAAGATATAACTGTCTTACGATATTAAGAGGAGATTCACATGGAAAGCTATTTAGGCACACAGAAAATAAATTTTAAAAGACAAGACAACTAACTAGTAAGTCTAAGGAAAACAGAACTTATGTGCAGAACAGTTGAAGTAAACAAATTCTAGTACTGTATTATACAGTGCACCTGTGAAACTTGTTGACCTAGTATAACATAAGTTACAGATAAATGGGGGAAGAAAAAGAGAACCATGTGTAATGAGGACTCAAGTATTTCACAAGAGGCCTTGTGCAACTATATAACCCTTTAAAAAGCAAAGAGGAAGGACTGAAATAAAAAACAAAACCTAAAATTACAAAGGAGATGACTATTCCAATCTACACCTAATATTTCTTTAATATAGCACCTGACAACTTATAAATTACTTACACAAGTGTCTAATGATTTAACGTTCACCACAATTCTGAAAGTGAGGATTACAGAGAAGAGGAAACTAGCTCAGGGAAATTAAGTTAACTTGATCAAAGTGGCAGAGACCAACAGGGCGGGGAGGGCAGGACTAGAAACAGCATGGCCTGCATACGGTGAGTCTGGGGGGTGCATCATGGTTGACATTAACCATGTGGGGCGAGTCTGCTCCAAAACTCCAAGGTGAGTTTCGGAGCTCAGTGGTTCTCAAACTTGAGCTTGCACAGGAATCACCTGAAGTTCCACTCACAGGAACTATGTGAAATAGTCAAATTCACGAAAACAGAAAGTAGAATGACGCTCGCCAGGAGTTGGGGGAGGGAGAGGAGGAGAGTTGTCTGTCTGATGGGTGCAGAGCTTTGGATCTGCACGGTGAAGAAGAGCTGGGAGTCTGCTGTCAACAGCGTCAACGTGCTGCCCATCGCTGAACTGCACAAATGTGGTTCAGATGGTAAAGTTTATGATGTGTATTTTTTACCACAATTTTTAAAAAAGGAGAATCACCTGGAAGGTTTATTAGAACACTGACTGTTAGACCCTATCCCCAGGGTTTTAATTCAGTAGGTCTCAGGGGTACCCAAGAATTTCCTCTTCCGACAAATTACCTGACACCACTATCCCAGGGAGCAGATTTTAACCACCACTGCTCTAGGTCAAATATTCTCAATCCTGTGCACAGTAACCTCACCTGAAACCCTAGACCAAGCAAACAAGAATGCAAGGGGAGGGGAGTTACATAACTGGACATATAGTGCTTTCAAATCCTTCAGCTTGATTCTAATGAGAGCCCCTGGCCTGAACACTGGCCCAGGCCAGTCAACAACAGTACAGTGTTTGTGACAAGGAACAGGCCTGTGGCCCCTCAACCACACCCTGGCTTTGCCTCAATTTCCTCATCTACAGAACAATGATCACAGTTGCTGAGAATAAACAGGATAATCAACAAAAGAACTCAGGGCAGTGCCTACCACATAATGAATAATAATGTTACTACTTTTCTTGCAGAGTTACAGGAAATAAGGTTGACCCTGTTTTCTCAGATATAAAATGGGGTCAGGTTAAAGCCAGCGAAGACACTATTAATATTCAATCCCAGACTACTTATCAAGGCAAAAGGCACCCAGGGGGATGAGAACAAAGTAAGTGAGATTAAATCTAAGAACCTATTATGATTCCCACAAATATTTAGCAAACAGGCTTGTTTCTACAGAATTATAACTAATCCTTTTGCTGTCTGAATAGGGGCTGTTATATGCAATAAAAATATCATTGTAAAACCAGGTGTTGGAATCAGCGTTCAAACACCACCACCACTTCCATCTACAACAACAAAAACAACGAGGTGTGCTCAGGAAGAAGGCAATGTAAGACCCACGTAGAAATTCCTGAAGACACCAACACAGTAAACAATGTCTCATCAAAAGAAATTGAAAATGAACACAAAGGCATAGCTCATTCAAAAATCCTGAGCGCCTCCCACGTGAGATGCAACAGCCACAGGGCCACATGGAGGGCAAAGGCCATGGGGGAGGACACGGCCACAGCAGAGGCAGAGCGTGGCAGGCAGTGGAGCGGGTGGGTCCGGCCATGCAGCAAACTCTGTGAATAATGAATTGCAGGCACCAGTTTCCTCAAAGGCACTGCAGGGAGAGCCCAACTTGTGCTTTCTGGTAAGTGCTTCCTTGCCTTCATAGCTGCACATTGTGGAAGGGAATCATGGATTACCTGTTACAGAAATACTAAAAGCTTCCGCTGTCTTGAGTCTACAGTAAACACACAAAAAATCATTGTCGTCGTCCTCAGAAAGCAACAACACCCTCCCTAGATGTCTGGGCAATATGTGTCACGCTCAAGGAAAACTCTGCCTTCATTAAGTCATTTGAATAATTTCCCCACAAAAGATTCTAAGCGCTTGTGAGAAAATATTCTCAATGAGGAAACAGTGTCTATTTGCTGGCAGAACTGGCCACCGGCCCTGAGAACAGCTCTCTCCGACAGCCAGCCTCTCAGTCAGTAATTAGGTTCTCATGCCATATTGACACGTTCAATCACCTCCTGACCAAAGAAACGTGTGTTTCCTCTATAGCACAGAATACTGGACCAGACCCAATGATCAGAAACCATTTTCCTAAGTGAGGACCAACCTTGGACATGAGTAACAATCCCAAGGGGACATGCCCACCAGATGGGAGCAATGCCAGCCAGTGTGGCTTTCCTGGGGGCAGGGGGCACTGTCCATGTAGGAAGCTAGGGATCAGCTTTCAGGTAGGATACAGAAACACTGCCGTTTCATATGCTTACTGCCACGAAGCAGGCCTGCGCTTCCTTGATTTATTAATCCAAATGCCCACAATCATGACACAGAAGCAAGTATGAGGACAGGAAAATGCACAGGACAGAGTCCTCTGCTGAAAGGCTATTTTAAAGGTTAACAAAATAACCACTGCCCTGCAAATACCCACCAATCTGATCCTTCTCGGAACCCTATAAGGTAAATACTTTCATCTCCATTGTACATTGGAGGAAATGAGCTAAGACGTTTAGAAATTTGTCAAAAGCTCGGGCAAGCTAGTCATTGAACCCAGTCTAGCCCCAGAATCTCAGAAGATAGACAGAAGATAGACACTTCCTGTTCTATCAAGCTATATATTTATATAGACTTCAGTACTTTTCTCCTTTCCGAAAACATAACTTTGAGAGACAGATAAAATAAATCCTAATTAGTTCATCTTATAATAAATAACACTCCAGAGGCTGGAGTTCTTGACAAGATCATTCCATATTATGTAGAACAGAATTCATTTTTTCCAATGCCACAGAACAAATGATTTGGCCTATCATCAAATTTGGTTCAGAAAATTTTATTTTTAACTCAAAGAGGTAAGCCTTCTTTTTTCCACCTTTCTACGGTAAACAACTACAATATTTATGTTCCCAGTCTTCTCAATTATCATCTTGCGTATAAATGTAAACTATATAGAATAACTAAAATAGGCCAGGCATGGCGGCTCACACCCATAATCCTAGCACTCTGGAAGGCTGAAGTAAGTGAACTGCTTGAGCTCAGGAGTTGAGACCAGCCTGAGCAAGAGTGAGACCCCGCCTCTGCTAAAAATTGAAAGAACAACCAGGCATTGTGGTGGGTACCTGTAGTCCCAGCTACTAAGAAGGCTGAGGCAAGAGGATAGGTTGAGCCCAAGAGTCAGAGGTTGCTGTGATCTGCTGCCACGGAACTTTACCCAGGGTGACAGAGATTTCATCTCAAAAAAAAGAAAAGAAAATGACTAAAATAAAGAACAGGATTGAATTTTTTGAGACATTTTAAAATCCAGAAGTAGAAGACACAAATGGATACAAATCATTTCTTCCTCCTTCCAAAGATCCACTACACCTTTATTAATTTGGGCAGTAAAACAAACCAGTTTGGAGTTTTAATCACATCCATGAAACTAGCCATTGTGCCAGCTAACACTCCTTCTCTGTGGCGGCTCCAAGAGCCTAAGATTTCAGAGGATAATTAGGGATCACCCAGATGACCGCCTCAAAAGGTGGCCAGGCGCACTCCCTTGGATGTGTGACAGCTCCTAACGTGGTGTGTGAACATGACCAGGACTTCATGCATTTGAGTGCCGTTCTATTGTTGCTCACAGCCCAACAACGTCCGGTCTCACTTCCTAAAACGCCTCTCAAGCTGAAAGACTAGCCACTCCGGCTCATGATGGCTCAATAATGTGACTTGACTGTGTTTCCTCTGAACACAGTAGGGGTGCTGAACGGGCAGTTACTTCCAGCCCAAGTGTCCATATACAAAACCTACATAAGCACATACAAAAATGTTAACTATGTTAAAATGATGTCAAACAAAGTTTCAAATTTTCTAAAGAAATGTAAAAAAAAAATCTGTATTTTCTATGGTCACTATAATACCCCTATAACATTTTATTAAAATGAAACAAATTTTTTATTTACCACTTTGAATAAGCAAACAGATAAGCATACCAACGTAGATAGATTTTTAATTTGTTAAGCTACAGTCCAAACTTCATTAACTTAGTTTGCTATTGTTTCTGTTGAGGTTTTTTTTATTTATTAGTCAAGTAGCATAAGACTGGCAGTCCACTCAGCTTGGTTTAGTAAGCACTTCAAAGGTCACTAGCCCTTCTCCAGATGTGGCTGCCTTCAGATACTTAGGAGCTACCATATGTAAACAATTAGGACCTTTAAAACTGGCCTAGAGAATGAAGGCAGCCGACAAAAAGTGCCAGGAACAGTTTGCCAAGAGACACAGTTTCTACTTCTAAGTCTGAATCCAGTCAAAAATAAGATTTTTTGAGTAACAAATAAATGAGATCATATCTCAAATAAAACTAAGATGAAATTGTAGTAATCTGTGTGTACATCACACTGCATACTTCTCATACTAAAGTAACCATTAGATTATGTAGAATAGTGTTTATCAAATTTATAAAACAAAGGTAGCTGACATCTTAGTTTTAAATCGAGGATCTGGCTCTTCCCTAAGCAGCCTGAGGTGATCTGTGAAAATGGTTCACTATTCACTTGACCCAGAAAACCCCACAAAGTCACACAGGTTAAGAAGTTCAAATCTTCCTGTTCACTTTAAGAACACATGTGAAATTGCCAGTACGAAAAGCCACCAAGTATCTGAAGGATGTCCCTTTAAAGGAACACAGTGTACCATTCCAACATTACCAAGGTAGAGTTAGCAGGTATGCCCAGGCCAAACAGTGGGGCTGGTCATAGGGTGGGTGGACCAAAAAGAATGCTGAATTTTTGCTGCACGTGCTTAAAAATGCAGAGAGTAATGCTGAACTGAAGGGTTCAGATGTAGATTCTCTAGTCATTGAGCATATCCAGGTGAACAAAGCACCCAAGATGCGTTGCCAAACTTACAGAGGTCATGGTCCGGTTAACCCATACACAAGCTCTCCCGCCACATCGAGATGATTCTTACTGAAAAAGAACAAACTGTTCCCAAACCAGAAGAGGAGACAACACAGAAGAAAAAGATATCCCAGAAGAAACTAAAGAAACAAAGAGTTATGGCACAAGAATAGATACAACATAAGATAAATGCAAATACAATTAAATAAATAAGTAAAGGATAAGGCAATTCTATTTCCCTATTACACTTCTGCTTTGATTTATAGAAAGCACAATACTAGATTGGAAATTCAAGTTCACAGAAGCCTCTTTTAAATTCCCCAAGAACAAGAACCATTTCTGATTATCACCATTTTACTCCTGGAACACAATAAGCACTCTGTAAATATTTGCTGTATGAACGAAGACATTAACACTAAATTTAGTGGGCTCAGACTATTACTTGACTACAGAGGTTAGGATTACTGTCCTTGATTTTACGAAGTAAAACATGAGCTGGCAAACTTTTTTGAAAAGGGCCAGATGGTAAATATTTTAGGCTTTGTGGACCATATGGTCACTGTTGTCACAACTCGACCCAGGTTTCCTTTGCAACTATTTAACTCTGCTGTTACAGCACCACATAAACAAATAAGCACGACTGTTTTTAAATAAAGCTTTATTCACAAAAAAACAGAATTTGTCCGTAAAAACATCCAAATCCCGTGAAGAATTCTTTCTTATAATGAACATTCTATTCCCTGACGGTTGCTAAGTCCAGCCAGACATGATTTGTTGGGTCAAAACTTGGGGATGGGATATGTCCTCATTCTCTGCAGTGCCCACCGCTCGTGAGTTAATTTCTGTCCTGATACCAGTTTATCCCATGGAAGCCTTTGAATGTACATCCCTAAATTCTACAATGTAACTGGTCTCCAGGGATGCGGCCCTTGTCCTCACCTGTGAGTCCATAACCATGACAGGAGCTCCTCACGTGCACGTTCACAGCTTTCAATTCTTTGCCCCTCATCTAACACTTAATATCAACACCTAATGAACTTTCAATATCCATGAACTGCTCTGCATATATCAAACGATAGTGGGGCTGTAGGGAGAATAATAATGGCTGAGAAGGGGATGCAGGAAACATGTGCCAGCAGGGAACAAAGAGAAAAGGGACATGGAGAGTCACAGGAAGAGCAGCAAGAATCATTGGGGGCCTGAAAACACCACACACGCATCTCCCCAGAGTGTCTCAATCTTCTACCTGCTGTCTGAATTCACATCACAGCAGAAGTTGGGCACAGCCTGGGACTACCTGCACTGTCATCATAAGCAAACCTTATTCAATCCCTATTTCTGCTGGAGGGTGCCCTGGATGGGTAAAGCCAAAAATTTACCCACATTTATTCTGCTAGGAAGGGGTTATTTTCTCACACAATGGAATGCTCTATAGTAATGAAATGAATGACCGATAGCTACATGCAACAATTGGAGGAATCTTTCTAGCATGTTACTGAATGAGAGAAGCCCCACACAAAAGAGTACAATCTACATTCCACCTTACACACGTGTGCGTGCAGGCAGACAAGAGACAGGCAAAACAAATGTATGCTGCTAGAAGTCACGACAGTATCATCCATGGAGTGGGATGTAGCTGACCCTTGAACTGTGCATTAAACTGTGAGGGACCATTTATATGAAGATTTTTTTCAATAAAAACATTGGTGGCGGCACCTGTAGCTCAGTGGGCAGGGTACAGGCCACATACACCAAGGCTGTCAGGTTCAAACCCAACTGGGGCCAGCTAGAATAAACAATGACAGCTGCAACAAAAAAATAGCCAGGCGCTGTGATAGGCACCTATAGTCCCAGCTACTTGGGAGGCTGAGGCAAGAAAATCACTTAAGCCCAAGACTTTGAGATTGCTGCGAGCTGTGAAGCCACAGCACTCTACTGAGGGCAACATAGTGAGACTGTCTCAAAAATAAATAAATAAATTGGAAAATCTGCAACAATTTGAAAAAAACTCACAGATGAACCACATAGCCTTGAAACAAGAAAAAAATTAAGAAAAAGTTAGGTATGTCATGAATGCATAAAATATACGTAGTTATGTATCGACTGTTTATGTTTTCAGTAAGGCTTCTAGTCAAAAGCAGGCTTTCTGTAGTTAAGTTTTGGGGGAGTGAAAGTTATACTCCGGCTTTCCACTGCATGGAGAGACCCCTGATTTGTTCAAAGGTCAACTGCCGTGCCTAGAAGGAGCCATGAGGCGGTGTGGGTAATGTTCTGTCACCTGGATGTTTTGTTGGTAAACCCGTATCAGCTAAATACTTACGTGTATTTTCAGTTATGTATGCTCCACTTCAACAGAAAGTTTTAAAAAAGGACCCTGTATCTAAAGTGGTCTAGGGCTGGGCAGGTCCCACACTCTTTCCCTTCACTCATCCTTCAAAGCCCTTTCACCCTCCTCATTTTTTTCAAAGCATGAACAAATAGGCCACAGAGGAAAAGAATACACTTAACCATTCAGAGCTACCTATGACTTAAAACACAGCTCCTTCTGAATGTCAGTATGTTTCACAGAGTCTTTACTGTCATCACTAACCTTTTGTTCTAAATCAGAAATGAGAGTGTAAGAAGCCACTGCTGCCTTAAATAGCTTACTTAAATAGACTTCTTTTAAAATATGCCTTCAGTAGCCAACTCTCACTCATAAGCATCTATAAAGAAATGCTTAGGGCGGCGCTGTGGCTCAGTGAGTCGGGCGCCGGCTCCATATACCCAGGGTGGTGGGTTCAAACCCAGCCCCGGCTAAATTGCAACAAAAAAATAGCTGGGTGTCGTGGCGGGCACCTGTAGTCCCAGCTACTTGGGAGGCTGAGGCAAGAGAATCACCTAAGCCCAGAGG
>CAUYTI010154394.1:0-41876 GCA_963575145.1 Galago senegalensis
AACCAAAAAAATAAAATTGGCCAGGCATTGTGGCGGGCACCTGTAGTCCCAGCTACTTGGGAGGCTGAGGCAGGAGACTCGCTTGAGCCCAGGAGTTGGAGGTTGCTGTGAGCTGTGATGCCATGGCACTCTACCCAGGAGGATAGCTTGAGGCTCCGTCTCAAAAAAAAAAAAAAAAAAGGAAGCTCAAATCAAGCTCATGAAAAACCAACCATTTCCCCTGCATGTATTTAAATAGACGTGGTAGATTTATTTCCATAAAATTTGATCATGTGTGACATGCCTGTATGTATGTTGTTCAGGTGTACAGATAAAATACCTCCATCTCTGCTGAACGAGAATTACTCAGCAAGAGTAAGCTGAGGAAGCTTCGCTCCAGCAAAAAGCAGACGAACAAAACTCCCGCACAGCACAGGCAGCTCGAGATGCACACAGCCCTCCTAGATGCTGGTCTGTGAGTGAGTCAGCGGTCGATAAATCACATGGTGGAATTGGTAACGTCATTGGTTTGAAATACACTTGAGAGCTACATCCTAGGATTATTCAAGGGCCACAAGGGCCACGCGCGGCTCAAGACCATGGGTTTCCAGTGTGACTTGGGTGTTGGCTACGTGGGCAGGTGGTCACACAGGCCCCTCGATTTGAACTGCTTTACTGAAATAGGGACATCATGGAGGTTACCACATCTCTTGTCTCAAAATATCTTGAGAAAAATTCTGTTTAGAAGATGACTTAGGTTAGAATTGGAGGATTGACGAACTCAATTTTCAAAGGAAGGGGTGTATCTCCAAGAGAAGGATGGAAATTGGTGGGAATATTGCTGACTGTCGCACTGAGGAGGAGACACCACCAGCATTTAGTGGAGAGGTCAGAGGCAATCGACACCCTGCAAAGTGTGGGACATGATTCTCATGACAAAGTTTCCCATATTTTTCCCCAATTTCAAATGTCTAGACAATTATGTAAGTGAAAAGCCATATGATATAGTTATCTGAGTCTAATACCCAACCCTAATTAACGTATACATACAAGGTATTTTTACATAGCTTACGTACACATTGACTTTTTCAAGAATGCAACGTTGGTGCGTATACACTTTGGAATTTTAGCAAGAATTGGCCTTCCTTTTGGGAAGTCTCTGATGACAATGTGTGGGTCTTCAGATGACAGTCACATTTATAGAGATACCAAGATACTTACTAAGCCCTTATTTCAAAATGTCAAATAAAAAGAGTGTTGACAATATTCAGTTGAGTGTTGACGTACTTCTCTTAAGCCCAAAGTCATTCATCATAAATTGTTATAAATACTGGACTACGTCATAATATCTTTTACTTTAGTCATGCCAAAACACACATTAATTTATTAGGAATTAGTTTCCTTCTCTCGTTCCTTTCTATTAACTTGTGCTGGCCCCAGATCCCGGCTTCAGGACTTCCCCAGTGGCTCTGCGGGAGCACTCACTGCAGCCTGCAGCTGCTGATGTCTGGTACCCCCTCCCAGAGATTGCTCCTGTCTCAAGGGGGCTGCCTCTTCAGAGGTCCTGCTCCGTGACTCTTCTCTGGGAGCAGCCCTCCACTGACTAGCCACTGGGGGACCGCAAGGCTCTAGTCAGGCACAATGCTACAAGATCATCCTTATCTGCTCCTGAGCTCCCCGTGGGACCTAGTGGGTGGCCGGTGGGATTGCACAGCAGTGCTGCCCACCTCTGCCCTCTGCCCAAGCCTGCGTCCTCAGCCATCCTGTAGGTACTGATCCTGAGAGCATGTCCCCTGATCCCATCTCAGGTTCTGTTTCCTGGGGAACCTGACCTGTGACACAGTTAAAGCATTATAATAATAGTTGAACATTGGGTGTTATATTATGTAGCAATTTTAATTCAAGATAGCAAAGGGGGGATTACAAAATATTTGTAATAAATGAGAAGCATCAGGTCTGGTGGCTGAGAACCACCTCTTAAGGCAGAGGGCCCAACTCTTTAGGGGCCCTCTGCCTTAAGATCCTCTGGTAGAAACACGGCTTCCCTTAGGTGCTGAAATTAACAAAGACTCAAAATAATGCCTTATGTAACTGTTTCACACCCACTTGAATAACATAAGTGGTCCTGCACAGCGTCAGGGCACATCAGCACTTTTTTTCCAGATTATCCACCCACCAAGCAACGCATCCCTGGGGAAATAATTGCTGCTTGTGATGCAGCCAGCAAAACCCAGCGTGTGTGCTGGCGGAGCGGGGTGTCTCACACGGCAGACCACACTACTGAGGCCTCACATTCAAAACGTCCTCCCGTATCTTTAGCTCTGTTCGGGAGACGGTGCCTAAGAAGATAATGAACTGGTTCAGTAATATCAGGCCTTACTTCACTCTTTGAAATGTTTTAGACGACATAGTTTTAGTTGTATTCTTAGTATCATTGTGTTGTAGTTCTCCCTGATCTGTCCTCTGAAAACGATTCACCAAGAGGGAGCTGAGAAGTGTGTGCGCGTGCGTGAGGGTGTATGGGGGACACCTGTACGGGCTGCTCTGTGCATCTGTGTGTCAGCAACTGCTCGCCAGCCCAAGGGACGGAAGAGGAGGAAAATCCAAAAGCAAGACCAATGAATACCAAGTTCTTTCTTTTTTTTTTTTCCAGACAGATTCTCACTTTGTCACCCTTGGTAGAGTGCAATGGCAACTCAGCTCACAGCAACCTCAAACTCTTGGGCTCAAGTGATTCTCTTGCCTCAGTCTCTGCAGAAGCTGGGACTGCAGGCTCCCGGAACAATGCCCAGCTATTTTTAGAGATGAGTCTCTCATTCCAGCTCAGGCTAGTCTTAAACTCCTGAGCTCAGGAATCCACCCTCATCAGCCCCCCAGAGTGCTAGGATTACAGGGGTGAGCCACCACTCCCAGCTGATTCTTCTATTTTTAGTAGAGATGGGGGCTCACTCTTACTCAGGCTAGTCCTGAACTCCTGAGCTCAAGCAATCCAGCTGTCTTGGTTTCCCAGAGTGCTAGGATTATAGGTGTGAGCCACTGTGCCTAGCCTAAGTTCTTACTTTCTAAACAGGCTGCCCCAAATCAATGGTTCCAACCTCTTTGAAGATACTTAATTCCTCCTTATGCTAGAAAGATGCTATTTTATACATAATAAAGCCAAAATGAGGGCTATCTACCCGGGTCTATGACTCCATTAAAATCAGTTGTTAATATAATGCTTCAGTGAGCCACAAGCTCATCACCAATCTTGCTCGTTAAACATTCAACACGAACCAGTGTCTGAAAGTTCAAACCCAATTCCTCGGCGCTGACATGCTGCCTCCGGGGTGTCTGGCTATTGCAGAGACTGTTTAGTCACTCAGTATCTCTTTCTTAACTCTTTCCCCTGTAATGCTGGGATGCTGGTCAGAGTTTCCACCTCTGATTCCTTGTAAGGGTGTGGTGATGGTTAAAGCCACAGTTTTCAAGCACAGAGATACTGCAGGTTAAAGATTCCACACCACTGAACCCTTCTGCTTCTAGTGACACGGGTTTATGTAATTGCAAGCTAGGCAAACAAGATTAAGCCTGGTGTCCCTACTACAGTGATACCATTTGCCTCACTCTTCATGACTTGAGCCCTGCCTGGACAGAGGGAAAAAAGCCCTAGTCCCCCGAAAAGACAATAGATTAAAAAAGGAATGCCCTCACTTATCAATTTTCATTTCATCAGTAAGCAAATGCTTACGATTCTGTTCCACATTCATTAGCTAAAGGCTAGAAATAGAGTTAATAATAAATGACACATTTACTCATTCGTCACGTCATTTATGCTTCGGAGAGAGCCTTTGTAAAAATATTAATGTTGCTTTTAAAGACAGGAGGCTAAGTAAGGTATACCAGTCAATGTGAGTCATGCTTTGCATGTTCATTTTCTCCCTGAGATAAACAGGTCACCTGCCATCCATACATAATAACCATGCTTTCCTGTCACACACCTGCTCCACGGCTCAAGGCATCAGCTCTTACATCTCAAGACAGTGCTGATTTTCACAGATCCTGGCACATCATGGGAAATTTTGGCTGTGCCTGTAAGCAACGATGGTGGTATCAGATGCATTGCGGAGATATCAGGCTCTTTGCCAACCAACCCCACTTCTGTAAGATAATGTTTATGGGAGATTGTAAGAAGCTCAGTCCATAGCCAAGCCACTGAGAAGGCATTGCTGATTCCATCCACTCAAGTATGTTTGAAGTCCTGGTCAAAGAAGGCAGTTAGAAGGGAAGTACAGGTGTTCCTTGGGCACCCTGAATTGAGAAGGCCAACAGCCTGGGAAACAAGAAAGAGCAGAGAGAGTTTCTGATTAGATATATCTGGTAATTGAGTGAAATATAGTTGTATAGGTTTGACCAGAGTGCTTGTTCAAAAAAGAAAAAAAAAAATTCTTAAGATGGAGTCTTACTCTGTTGCCCAGGTGAGACTGTTTTGGCATCAGCCTTCCTCATAGCAACCTCAAACCCTGGGTTCAAGGGATCCTCCTGCCTCAGCCTCCCGAGTAGCTGGGACCACAGGCACCTATCACCACACCCAGCTAATATTTTTCTACTTTTAGTAGAGATGGAGCTTAATCTTGCTCAGAGGCCTGAGCTCAAGGGATCCTCCCACCTCTGCTTCCCAGAGTGCTAGATTACAGACATGAGCCACCAAGCCTTTTTTTTTTTTTTTTTTTTTTTTACAGTTTTTAGCTGGGACAAGATTGAACCCACCACCCCCAGGCATATGGGGTCAGCACTCTACTCCTTGAGCCACAGGCGTTGCCCACCGAGCCTCTTTTTAAAAAAAATTTAATTGCCTACTTTATTTTTTTTTAGTACTTTGTTCTTTTTTTTTATTAAATTATAGCTGTGTACATTAATACACTTATGGGGTACAGTGTGCTGTTTTTATATACAATTTGAAATATTTTTATCAAACTAGTTAACATAGCCTTATGTCATTTTCTTAGTTATTGTGTTAAGACATTTATATTCTACATTTAGAAAGATTCACATGTACTCTTGTAAGGTGAACCATAGGCGCGATCCCACCAATCACCCTCCCTCCTAGTACTTTATTCTTTTTTTTTTTTTTTTTTTGAGACAGAGCCTCAAGCCGTCCCCCTGGGTAGAGTGCCATGGCATTACAGCTCACAGCAACCTCCAACTCCTGGGCTCTAGCAAGTCTCCTGCCTCCACCTCCCAAGTTGCTGAGACCACAGGCGCCCACCACAACGCCCAGCTATTTTTTGGTTGCAGCCGTCATTATTGTTTGGTGGGCCCGCGCTGGGGATTCGAACCCGCCACCTTAGGTGTATGTGGCTGGCGCCTTAGCCGGTTGAGCTATAGGCGCCGAGCCGTACTTTATTCTTAATGTCTAGATTTTTAACTCCCTTGCAAGAGAAAAAAAAGTAGGATTAGAAAAATGTTCACATTGAAAGAACTGAATGTACTAAGAGAAAAAGACAAGTGGCAGAGTAATTAGTCTGACTGATTCTCTCTGCCCCACCCATGACCAAATTCACCTGTTCTCAGAAACTAAGCAAACATGGTATTATGGATCAGCTACAACTGGACCACATAACTTTGAACTCCATCATAGAAACTTCATCCATCAAAGATGACATCTCTCTGGGGAAAAATGGGCCCCAGACCTCAAACAACTCGTTGTTTAACAGCTTTTAAGCCATTCTTAAGGCGGCACCAACTCTAATTGTAAAAATACATTCGTAACTACAATGAGCTCACACTTCAATTGTAGATCCTGCCCCGTGCGGCCAGATGATGTATTCCTTAGTAATGAGGGATATGTTTTCTTTCCCCAAAGCAAAAACTAAGAAAGACTTTTAAAAAGTATACTTCTAGTTCTGTCTTGGCCCAAGATAGGGGAGAATGGAGGATAGAATATATTTTCTCTTTTTTTTTTTTTTTTTGAGACAGAGCCTCAAGCAATCCCCTGGGTCGAGTGCCGTGGCATCATGCTCACAGCAACCTCCAACTCCTGGGCTCAAGTGAGTCTCCTGCCTCAGCCTCCCAAGTAGCTGGGACCACAGGTACCTGCCACAGCACCCGGCTATTTTTTGGTTGCAGCCGTCATTGTTGTTTGGTGGGTCCAGGCTGGATTCGAACCCGCCACCTTAGGTGTATATGGCTGGCGCCTTAGCCACTTGAGCCACAGGTGCCGAGCCAGAATATATTTTCTCAAATGCCCTCCTAATAAAAATTGGGACTGCACAGCCTTTGAGCTATCACTACTCCAAAAAGCCAGTCCTGAGTGCAACGGTATGGACAGGAACAAAACACAAGGGACCTTCCCCTGTCCCAACTATCAAAGAGAAGATTCTAAATTGTAAATACCTGATGCACCTGCTCCCCAGCAGACACACACTCATATACACACAAACTTGAACTTTCCACCCATAAACTCAAGTCAAACACTATAGTCAAACACTATAATTGCCAAAGTAAGTTTGGACCAGAGAAATTCACTCTCTTCACTCCCCTTTATGATCCTGGTTCCATGTGCTTGGCTAACTTGGGAGAAAAGCACTTAGATTCCCCTAAGAAGCTAAAAAAAAGCTTACAGAGGCATGCACCTGACCTCAGAGCAATTAAGTCAGAGCCTGGTGGGGGAGCCCATGCTGCAGCTGGGCATCAAGTTTTTAAAGTTCTCTAGGTGATTCTAACAGACATCAGAAGATTGAGAACCTTCTTCTATTGAGAACTACTGGTTGAACGGGTAGCTGATTTGGCCCAGGCCCATTAGCCCATATTACTGATTGCTGATCCATGGTCTGCCTGGAGGCGAAACAGAGCCAGTGAATTAATTAATCTTTTCAATCAGTTAAAGGAGTTTAGTACTTCTCAGGAGCCTATAGGCTTTCAAAAATGTGTTAGACATAAAGCCTTAGCCAAAGGTTTACTTTGATCTTATTTTTCAAAAACTGGGTTGTTTAATTTTTTTTTCGATTTCTTTTCTTTTTTTTTAAACAGAGTTTCACTATGTTGCCTTCGGTAGAATGCCATGGCATCACAGCTTACAGCAACCTCAAACTCTTGGGCTTAAGCAATTCTCTTGCCTCAGCCTCCTAAGTAGCTGGGACTCTAGGCACCTGCCACAACGCCCAGCTATTTTTTTGTTCCAGTTGTCATTGCTGTTTAGCCGGCCCAGGCCAGGTTTGAACCCTCCAGCCTGGGTATATGTGGCTGGCACCCTACCCACTGAGCTATGGGTTCTGCCCAGAAGCTGGGTTGTTTAAAAAATTACCTTCTGCTAGCAAGCTAACATGTTCTCAGTATTTTTCACACAGGTGTTGGTGCATTTTTGTGCACCCTTTCCAAATAGATGGCACCTGAAGACCCAAATCTCACCTCCAAAAATATTTTTTCAAGTTCTCTAGAAAATTCCCATCCAGGAATACAACTGTCAGGTTAAGTAGCAAATTGAGGACTTGTTATCACTCAGCTAAGTCAATACAGAAGACGTAGCAGTTTTCCACCCTATAAAGGAACAGCCCAAGTTACTTAGATATATTTTCATTCTGATAAAAAAATTAAAATTACATTTATCGGGCTGAAACATGAAAACTCTGCAGTCAACTTTTCCTGGACTTAAAAAACTTATTCTTCATCTACTGTCATTCCTCCTTTCATTAAATTCTAAGGCTGAATTTACAAGAAGCCACATGGCTGTCAGTGGTGCTATTTTAGTTCAGCAGTATTTCATCTGGATGAAGGGCAGTGGACTGATTAGGTTTAACTTCATCTTCTTTTAACATTTCAACAGAAGTCATTCAATAACTTAGTGGAAGTCATTGAATAACTCTCAAATTACAAATAACTTCATGAGATAAAAAGGGAGGCCCCCAACTTTTTTTTTTCTATGACTAATAGGGTTTCGGCTCCTCCTTCCTTAAGACTTTTAATTAAATCATAGAGACAAACTAAAGGCTGGAAACAATGTGTCAGCTTTTTAATGAGCTTTAATTGTCACCACAGAAAATTAAGCATAGGCTGAGAGTCAGGATTCAAGGTCAACTACACACCCCAGACAGGTAATCAGTTCTAATCCCATGATGCTGTGAGAGTTTTATCTGTGGGGTAAAAAGAGGGTTCAGAGGAAACCAGCTTGGGGCACCAAAAGGGACCTTTGCTAGAGACAGGACTATACATTTGCTAGGTTGGGTCCCATTCAGTCATTTCTTATCCTCTTCAAGTTCGGCTAAGGGACCCACAGACAAGACAGGAACTGCAGTCTGCAGTCCTCACCTGCCTCAAACTCTTGTCTCAGGTGTGCTAGATGCCATCATGATAGTGGTGTCAATTTGTGGTCTTTTCCAAGGTATTGTCATTTGGGCGTCTCCCAAAACTGTATACACATTACATATGCATACTATAAACATATAGAACCTCCATGACTTTGACCACCCAAGGGACTATGACAAACTGGTCAACATGCGGAGGTGGTCAACATAAGAAACTAGGGCTACTGTACTGAAACACATATGTACTTGACTTTCATGTATAGCTTTTATTGGAGACTATCATACAAAGTCATACGCAATCAAAACAGTAAAATTATACCCACAGAATTATACAAAATTAATACGCTTACTGTGTTCTCATGTTTTAACCATTCTTTCTGAAAAAAGATTGACTTAATCTGTTTCTTTTTCTTATTTCAAACAAGTGGAGAAACCACTCTCAACGCTGGTTGTACTCCTCAGCACACCTGGGCACTTTTCCATAGTAAATGACCCCAGCTGCATTATCAGATGCCTGACATCCTCTTCTTTTGGAGTCTCTACAATTTCTCTGTTATCCTCACTTGTTTCTTTCATCAGCTGCTTCATGAACTTTTATGCTAGTCTGTACTTCAGTCTCTATCACTTGGAAAATTATTTCTGGGTCAGGTTCATTATCATTTGCCATCTCATCCTCCATTGCAACAAAACCTTCAAAATCTACTCCTTCAAATTCTGCCATGGGAGACTGTCTGATGGGGCCAAAACATTGTGCTCTGGGGTTGTGACAAATCCAGCTTTCTTGTAACACTGCTGTATTGCTTTCTGGCTAAACTTTATTCCAAGCAGAACTGACCCAGAGGACAGCATCCAGAGTGTTACCTGATGTAGCAGATGGAGTTGCTTCCATGGATGACCATTGTGTTTTAGTGATAACCCACGGCAGGAGCTGGGCTTGGGAGTATATTTTGATAATGTCTTGGTCAAGAGGTTGGGTTTTTGTTTGGCGGAAGAAATTTCAGTGTCATGTTTGTGAGATGATTCACTTGTGGGTGGCCAGGACAGTTGTCTACTGTCAGGAGACCATTTCTCAGTTAATACCCCTTCCCTATCCTCAGATAGGGCACCATGCACATTTGTTCAATCTCCAAGTGACAGGGAGTTCTTCGGCTTCAGGTTCTTGAATGCATGCGGCTTTGCCTATTTAACAATCACCAAGGGCTTTAGTGTCTCTCCAACTGCACTAGCACAAAGCAGAACTGCAAAACATTCTTTGGAAAGTTTTCTGGTCTTACATTTGTCAGCCTGACAGTGAGGCTCCTGTCAGGCATTGCCTTGAAAAAAGTCTGCATTTGTCTACTTTAAAGCTGTCTTCATCTTTGAAGCCTCTGGCAAGTCAATTTTGGTGAACTCTTCCATGTCTACTGGGACTTCATTGGATTCACCAGTCAAGACTTTCTGGGAGATCTCATGTCACACTATACATTTCTCAAGCCAACCGCTGGATGCTTGGAAATCTGGCACCCTGAATTCCTATGCGAATTTTTTAGCATCTTCTTGGATGGTCAACTCAGAGATTTGGGTGTAACTGCCCTCATTTGTTTGAACCAGCTTAACGTAGCTTCACTGAGGTAAGTTCACCAAGTTCCTCCTTTTCTGCTGTAGGTCTCTGCTTTCCCTATCAAATCTAAGTCAGTGGTTCTCAACCTTCCTAATGCTGCCAACCTTTAATTTAGCTCCTCATGTTGTGATGACCCCCCAACTATAAAGTTATTTTTGTTGCTACTTCATAACTATAATTTTGCTACTATTATGAATCATAATGTAAATATCTGATATGCAGGATGTACTTAGGTGACCCCTGTGAAAGGGTCGTTCAGCCCTCAAAGGTTGAGAACTGCTTCTCTAATGCTCCTGTTTATGTTTTTAGATGTTGCCAATTGTGGTCTTGCTAACACCAAAATGTTCCACCATCTTTCTTTGGCGGCTGCTTTCCAGAAAATGTAGAAGATCAATTTTTTCCTTCAAAGTCAGCTGTTGGAACTCTTTCCTTTGGGCCATCATGTCTCAATGAACTGTCAAATTTTTCAGTAATTAGGCCAGGCACAGTGACTCTCACCTATAATCCTAGAACTCTGGGAGGCTGAGGCAAGTGGATTACTTGAACTCAGGAGTTTAAGACCAGCTCGAGCAAGAGTGAGTGAGACCCCATCTCTACTAAAAATAGAAAAATTAGCTAGGTGTTGTGGTGGGCACCTATAGTCCCAGCAATTTGGGAAGCTGAGGCAGGAGGATCACTTGAGCCCAAGAGTTTGAGGTTGCTCTGAGCATGATGACGCCATGGCACTCTACCCAGGGAGACAGAGGTGAGATTCTGTCTCAAAAATAATAATAAAATAATTTTTTCCTCTAATTGTAGGATATACCTACAATTTAGACCAGTTCTTCATGTTAAAAACATCACCGGCAACACATGATAACAGAATATTAGGCCTAATCTAACACATGGTAATAATAAACCATGAAAAAAGAACTTCTACTAAAGGAAAAATAATACAACTAAGAGGCAAAGTCCACCAACTGGTATAGAGTGGACTCAACCGGTCAAGTTTTAGAGGGTAAATTAATACTGTGTGTCACAGTCCACATGGTCAAGATACAACTTACAGAACTTACAGAGGTGGTCAATATACAGAAGTCAGTCTTCCATGGAGTACATTGGTGCATGTCCAGTCTATGAAAATATGGTCAGCTTAAGGAGGTGGTCAACTATGCAGGTTCTATTGTACAAGAAAGAGAAAACTGACCTTGAAGAAAGACACTTGTGGCTTGGCACCTGTGGCTCAAGTGGCTAAGGTGCCAGCCACATACACCTAAAGTGGCGGGTTCGAATCCAGCCCAGGCCGCCAAACAACAGTAACAGCTGCAACCAAAAAAAATAGCCAGGCATTGTGGCGGGCGCCTGTAGTCCCAGCTACTTGGGAGGCTGAGGCAGGAGACTCGCTTGAGCCCAGGAGTTGGAGGTTGCTGTGAGCTGTGGTGCTATGGCACTCTGCCCAGGGGGATAGCTTAAGGCTCTGTCTCAAAAAAAAAAAAAAAAAAAAAAGAAGAAGAAAGACACTTGTTAGCAGATCAGTTATATAATGAACTAAAAGTACCCGGTATGAGCTTCTGCTACTTCCAAAGCCAGAAGGTCCTTGCAAATGCATTTAGTCGACACATTTTTCCCTGAATAACATGATAGCAGTTTGAAAAAAATAATGAGAAGAGAAAATACTGTGGAACTCAGCGTGCTTGGTATTGATTGCATAATGATGCTCCAAGGTCCCCACTGGAAAATCTCGACTAGATATAGTAATCATGCTTTTAAAATGATCAGAAAGTGCGGGACCATGATGTTATTACAGAACCACGTTATTTTAAAATGCATATTAAATGGCTCCCAAGTCCTTTTATAAAACCCCTAGGTAAAAGGAGTAGTTTCTTCTCAAAGAGACCAAGACTATTTCCTCCTTGGAGAACAAGCTGTTATAGCTGGTAAGACATTAGCAAATAGCCCATCTGAGCTACAAAGAAAAATAATGGTTTCATTTTATTAATACAGAGAAGCGCCATGCCTTCAAGGTTTTGTTACAGATTACCACAGGATGATTGCCCCCGTTAACCAGAGTGTTCTAATTGGACATTAGCTTATTTATGGGACAGAGTTAGGAAGGTTTTGCCCAGGTGACTTGTAACAAAATGAAAGAAGCAGATGTTATGTATCCCCAAATTCCTGCCAAGTTTTTATGCCTTGCTACATGCTGAGATGCTCTGAAAGTTCTATCTAAAATTGCAGCTTAGTTGCAAGCAGAGCAGTCATATCACTATGCTCTGGCAGATTGTTCCAAATGTCAAGTTTTCAAAAACATTTAGTCATCTCTGCAAATATAAAGAAGAAAGGGAAGAAGCAATCCCTCTGGGAGTGAGATGTGCGAAGGTGGGTCCCTGGGTGATCTCATCCCCTCCCACAACTTCTCCTCACCTGCCATGCACAAGAATCATGAGGCCATGAGGCCGGGGTGATAGGTAGTAGGGATTTCAGTCTCTGTAGTTGTAGCCCTCCTGGGTTAGTTTGGGTCCTCCAAGAAGCAGTCACCAAGGTGGGATTCAAAGAGCAAGAGGTTTATAGGGAGAAACACCCATGAAGGGGGTAGCTCCAGAGAAGGTAGGGAGCGCTTCCATACCTTGGTGCAGTCAGCCCTCTGGGAAGGAGGGTCAAGGCTGGAAAAACACTTTCTAAACACAGGTGCTTCCCAGCCGGTAGCCAGTAGCCGGGCTCCACTGTCGGCCAGGAGCTGCTCCATCTACTCCCCCTCTCTCGCGTTACTATTTTTTTTAATTGGTCATTATTTTTGTTTAATTGAATCATAGCTATGTACATTAATGCAATCATGGGGTACAATGTGCTGGTTGTACAGTTTGCAATGTTTTCATCAAACGGTCAACATAGCCTTCACGGCATTTTCTTAGTTATTTATATTCTACACCTAGTAAATTTCACATGTACTCTTGTAAGATGCACTGTAGGTGTGGTCCCACCAACTACTCTCCCTCCACTCATGCTCCTCACTCCCTTCTCCTCCCTTCTTCTTGGGCTATAATTGGGTTATACCTTTCATAAGAAAGCTATAAATTGGTTTCATAGTAGGGCTGAGTACATTGGATACTGTTTCATTCTTGAGATACTTTGCTAAGAAGAATATGTTCCAGCTCCATCCATGTAAACATGAAAGAGGTAAAGTCTCCATCTTTCTTTAAGGCTGCATAATATTCCATTCACTTTACTATTCTTGTAGCTTCTCCCTAGTGCTGTGGTTTACAAAGACCAGTGCCATGGCAATCAGAGACCCTCCAATTCCTTTCCAGGCCCAACTGGGAACAAGAGTGAAAGGTGTAAACAGAAGTGCCCAGAGTCGAGACTGAAGCAAAGATGTTCAGGCCAGGTTTATTGAAAGGAGAGGGTGACTCACCTGGGCAGGGCAAAGGTGGCATCTGAGTCTGAGGTCAGTTAGAGACTCTTTTGATATGGCACTGTAGGGAGTGGGCAAATTTCACGGCTTGCCTGCAGGGCTTTGGTGAGCTAGGGTCCTTTGTTGCACACTTCAGGGGTGGGGCTAACTAGGTCTCTTGTGTCTATGTCGTGGGGAAGGAGAAGGAAGAGGAAGGGTCCATATGTGGCTGCAATAGGCCCCACAACAAAGATTATCCATGAACAGGCCAACTCCAAGAGAGGAAAGATGGTCCGATCTTCTCCTTTTTCTGCTCCCTATTGAGGGCTAATGCCTGGTCCCTGGTCTCTCTGCAATCAGCAGCCCCTTCTGAGGAGCCTCCTTTCCCCTCTGGTTCTGACATAGAACCCTCAAGAATTTTCAGAGATGCAAAGGTAGGAGTCATGCTCCATCCGTTGTTCTCAGAAGTAGAAAAGGGTCTGCTAATGACAGCTCACCACCTAACCTTGAGTAACTCACCAAATGTTGAATGGCCAAGCACAAGCAGTGCCTACCCAGAGAGCTTGTTGTTAAATTACCAAATTTAACCTCGTGCTCCCAATGCAAAGCCAAACAGGGTGACACAGGTGCTTGGAGATAGAGAAAGGTTTATTTGATTTGGCTGAAGCAAGAAGATAGGAGAGCAAGAACTCTCAGATTTGTCTTCCCACAGAGATGAAGCAGGGAGGTTTTATTCAGCTAGCAGGTGAGGGAGAGGGGCTCAGGGAACTGTTTCTTCAGCCTCAGATAACATCTTGAGTGACCAGACTTCTGAGCATCAGCAGTCAACTTCCTCAAATGCACGCATTCCTTTTGTAAAGCAAATTCACACTTTTCTTGTGCCCCTGGAGTTGTCTCTTCCTGCTGGACCAAGAGTGCACCAACTGTTAATGCTTATGAGAACAAGCAGCTGTTGGGCAGGGAGCCAGCGGTTATCAGGTGCATGCAAACAAGGGCCTACAAACAAGGGCCTACAGAATTTACATGGTGTCAGTCACTAAAAATGCTGGAGTTCTACAGTCCCAGGGGGCCTGGCTACCACCTCGGGGCTCCAGGGTTCTCTGCTTTTGGTTTTGGTTCTTGGCGGGCAGGGTGAGATGTAAGCACCATTCCAGAGGCTGTTCTCGCAGTCACTGCCAATCACCCAGCCTCCTCACAGCCTTCAGTCTGGTTTGCTGGGTGCAGAGGGCACCAGCAGCAGCTACACCTCTTCACTGTGCCGCTATGCCCACCCCCACCCTCCAGCCCCGAAATCCCCAGGCTGCCTCTTCAGGGGAAAGTGGACAATCCCTGCCCCTGCACAGGCCAGCAAGGCCAACACCAGAGGAACACTCTGCTTCCCTCCAGCTATCTCTAATCAGCTCTGGCAGAATGCATTGAAGGAGCCATTGTTCTTCCCAATTGGTTAAGTTTATCTCTTTGAACATTTCCACATTTCTGCCTGTGATTATTATTCCTTCCCTGATTGGTCCTCCCCCGGCCACCTCAGAAATAAATGAAGATATGAATTTCTAGTCACAGAGGGACATTTCTACACTCATACCAGCATTTGTGAAGTTAACTTGCTTCTGCAAGGAAACACCTGAAAAGAAAAAGAAAAATAATATTGCAGTAACTAAATTTTGAACACTAAGTATTGAAGAGGGAAAAAATTACAGAGATAATAATTTCTGGTTTAGCATTTACACTGTGAGTGCAGGCATTCATGGAGAAGTATTTGCCAAACTACAGACTGCCCTTAACTCGTGAGTGAGTGTTCTGACAGTGTATGTTCTAAGTTGGTTGCTGGCAATGTGGGACTCAGATCCTCCGAGTAGTGACTTAGTATCTGTTACAATTGGTGGTTGGGATCCCCGTTAGCCTCCATGACGCCATTGAGCTTCACCTGGTACTGCCTGATTCTGGGTCCTAGGACAAGGAATGCCTGAATGGGAAAGTTAGAGACAGGAGAAAATTAACAGTGCTTTTTCCCACTCCCGCACAGTCCCTCAACGCCTCTGACACCAGATGCGTGTGGCAGGCGGTGTGCATGCCCAGCACCAAGCAATTCTGCGGATTTCCAGTGGATGCCTGCGAGCGGTCTACTAATTCAATTGAGTTCTGATACTGTCTACCTGGAGATAGTGTCACATCTCACAGGTTGTGGGCTCAGTTCGACAAGACTGCCCCTCACTTCAGAGGACAATTGCAAACCCAAGTAGTGGCCTGTGGGTCTGTCCAACTGACTATACACAGGGGTTCCCACTACCCCTTCAAACTACTGTAATTTGCTACAGTAGATCACAGAACTCAGGGAAATACTTTACTTACATTTATTAGTTTATAATAAGGAGATTACAAAGACACAGATGAACAGAAAGATGGGGAGATGCACAGGGTGAGGTCTGTGGGAAGGGGCGCAGGGCTTCCATGCCCTTTCTTATTTTTTTTTTCTTTCTTTGAGACAGAGTCTCACTATGTCACCCTCAGTAGAGTGCTGTGGCATCACAGCTCACAGCAAACTCACACTCTTGGACTTAAGCAATTCTCTTGCCTCAGCCTCCCAAGTAGCTGGGACTACAAGCACCTGCACAACACCTGGCTATTTTTTTGTTGCAGTTGTCCTTGTTGTTTAGCAGGCCCAGGCCAGGATCAAACCCGCCAGCCCTGGTGTAAACGGCCGGTGCCCTAACCACTGACCCACGGGTGCTGAGCCTCCATGCCCTTTCTAGGAACCTATGTGTATTCAGCTATCCAGAATCCCCACCCTAACCCAGGCCCTTGGGTTTTTATGGAGGTTTCATTGCATAGGCATAAATGATTACATCACCAGCCATTGGTGATCAGCTTAACCATCATCAGTCCCTCTCTTCTCTTCAGAATTTGCAGGGTGGGGCTGAAAGGTGCACCCTCTAATCCTGCCTTGATCTTTCCTGTGACCAGCCCCATCCTGGAGCTACCTAGGGGACTCCCAAACACCAGTCACTTAATTAACACCCAAAAGACACTCATCACTCCAGAGAATTTAAGGATCTTAGGAGCCCTGTGGTAGGAAAAAGGACAAAATATATATCTTATAATATCACAGGGAGGAAGAGTGTTCTCTCTTTCCAGTATATGGAGTCCACTTACGGCAACATGCAAAATATATGTGTGTGTGTGTGTCTTATTAGATTAAACTATTTACCTGACAACTCTAAAAGACATTCCAGTGTGGGGTGTTTTATGGGAGGAAGGGCATCACAGACTTTAATTCATGGCAAAACTGAGTGGAAGGTACAGAGGTTTCCCATATATGCTCTCCCCCACACAGGACACCTGCTCCTTCTATCAACATCCCTCGCCCCCCACCCAGTGGTGCATTTGTTACAATCTCCATTTGTTAGGAACCTACTGAGGTCTCATCACCACCCAGAGTTCATGGCTACATCAGGTTCCCTCTGGTGTTACACATCCTGTGGGTGTTGACAAATGTACGATGATATGTACCCGCCATTACAGTGCCACACAGAACCCTTTCACCAGCCTAGAACTCCTGGGTGCCCAGCCTGTTCTCCCTCCCTCCCCTCCAGCCATAATGCTGAAGTAAAATGTTGCCTTTTGCATTCTTCTCCCACGCCCACAATTCCTCCTATTCCCCTAGGTCTGCCTTAGCCTCTGAGCTACACTCCTTACCCTGACCCCAGGCAGGTGGCCTGGGTCCTCAGAAGGTGGTGGGAATGACTAAGAGCCTTCAAAGTGTCCTCTGGGTACTCTAATTTTGAAAGAGGGGGCTGGCTGATCCCCCTCCATCTCTTCAATAGGTCGACTCTCAGAAAGTCCAAGAAACGGTCCAAGCAGGTCCGGACACATCTCCCCAAGGCTGTCTCATTTTTCCTTTCTCCCTTCCTTTGCTTCAGTGTATATAAATTATTTCAAAATTACAAAATTTGTTCTCTCAAAATGGTTCTCCTGGCAGCAATGCCTTGGCCAGAATGTATGTGGGTGGCGAGTGGGGCAGGGGTATTTGTAAGTTAGAGCTTGCATATGTATTAGTGAAAACCTCAGAGATAGAGAAACATTAGTTCTCACTTTGCAGGTGCCTACCAAGAGGCTGATTCTCTTGTAGTCACGGTATTAGCATTATCTAATGGGAAAAAACAAAATCCTCTCAGCCTTCCTAGGACATCCAGTAAACACTCCCATCTAAAAAGTGGGTGTAAAAAAACTTTTTGTAACAAAACAAATCATCTGATAACACAAGTAAAGGATTAGCAAGAGACTTCGCTGAAATTCCAACTGCCTGTCCTCTCTGCAGCCCCATCTTTGCTGAGATAAAGATTACGGTTGCCAAGGAAACAGGACCAGAGAAAGAAAGACAGAAACTTTGGCTCATTTTGGTTTCCCCAGGCCTCACAAAGCAGGCTGGGCTGTAAGCAGAGCTGGACGAGATTATGGTAGATTTATAATTGACTTAGTCAAATTTCTTTTAATTCATAGTCATGCCTCAATGTACATTATTTTCCTCTGAAAGTTAGGCCTTGCACCTACTTGTCCGATGTCTGACAAATAACAGAGCTTTAAAATTCATTGTCGATGATTAAATTCAAATGCAGGACAGATGGCTGAGTCTGAGTATGTGTCAGACAAGCAAAACCACTTAAGATTTGTGACAGGCAAGACCAGGAATTAACTGCTAAGTTTTTGCATTTATTCATACATTCAGGCACACCATGAATATGGCTGTAAAACTTATTTAAGTGTTCTCACTTTATTCAAAATATTCCCAAACAAACCAACTGTTCTCCTTTTGGCAAACCAGATGCCCTAATCTCAACCCCATTAACTCCAAATCCATTTTTCTCATGCTATATGTATGGTGTACGTTTCATTTACTCAGGCAGTTGGGATGATAACTACCACCTTTTCAAAACCCAGATTGCCCAGAACCCACAGTGTTGGTCCCCACTTCATTTTTGTGGACCTTCTTATTGAAATATTTATTTTATGAAAAACATTTGACTGTGGGAATAAACAATGACCAACCAAACAAGAGCAAGCAAAGCTATTCACTCAGCACTTGCTATAGCAAGGGAGTCAGTCACTGCCTGGTATTTTAGCAGAGACTGAAAGGAAGACAGCGAGGAGAGAAAGCTTTATTATAGCGGGGGAAAGGAAGGCTTCAGGTCGGACTGGAGGCTGTGGGCATGGGGAAGCCGCAGGGGGACCAACCAGAGGCAGGGCATCCTGCGGTGATTGGCCAGGGGTACCATCCTGCCCTAATAGGTCTGAAGTTAGAAACAAGGACAAAATTAGGGAAGCAGTTAATCAAGTTATTATTAATCAAGTCCTGGCATTTGGGGACTAATTCTTATAGGGGTTATTATTTGTCTTTCTGGACCAGTTCCTAGAGAGAGTGGCCTGACTCCCTACAAGTCGGACTTAACAACAGCAGGCTGGCTTCTGATGTCTCAGTTTCCAGGGCTGGTTGCTGCAAATTGTGGGTCAGAGTTCTATTTTTAATGTATATAAACCTCCATAGTTGGCCACCTTCCTACACTGACCATGTCCTTAAGTTGACCTAATTTTCAGACTTGACCATGTACCACATATACATATCTGTACAGTAGGCATAGTTCCTTATTTACATTAACCAGTTTTTACAGTCCCTTGGGTGGTCGACCCACAGAGCTTCCACTGTATGTTCTGGCTGTGATCCATTTGTATATTCTATCACTCAATCAACATTTTACAGAGAAGTACAAAAAGCATCAGTGTATAGCTCAATGAATTTTTTTTTTTTTCTGAGACAGTGTCTCACTATGTCACCCTAGCTAGAGTGCTGTGGCATCACAGCTCACAGCAACCTCAAACTCTTGGGCTTAAGGGATTCTCTTGCCTCAGCCTCCCAAGTAGCTGGGACTCCAGGCGCCCACCACAATGCCTGGCTATTATTTTTCTTACACCACCAGCTTTGATGTATGTAGCCAGTGCCCTACTCACTGAGCTACGGGCACCGCCCTATAGCTCAATGAATTTAAGTGTAACAACCACCCATCTATTTTCAAATTCTCTACAATCTTATCTCCAGAAACAAGTTGTCAAGGGACATTTCGAGTCTCGGCATAGATTCCTTATACCGGCTGCTTCTGTGCTCATGTCCCGGGCAGGGCTTGTGGCTGCAGCCTTCTCAGACCATCTCACAAACAGGATAAACCCAGGTAGTCCTGGGTTTCCCACATTTGGGCTCACCCCTGTGAATCACCTCCCGCCACATTCCTGGACCTGAAGGAGCAGCTCAGAGTGTGTACCTTGAATTCCAGATTCACCACTCCCTTGGGCAAGTTATATAACCTCTCAAAACCTGTTCCTTCATCTACAAAATGGGAATAATAATGCCTGCTCTCAGAGGCAAGAACAAGCAAGGTGAGGCGCATGCCGACTCTGGCACAGAAGGAACACTCAGATTTATACTCATTTGTGTATTTCTCCTAATGTGTTTTATTTATTTATCTTATTTATTTCTTAAGACAGAGTCTCACCCTGGTAGAGTGTTGTGGAATCACAACTCACAGCAACTTCAAACTCTTGGGCTCAAGTGATCCTCTTGCCTCAGCCACCTGAGTAGGTAGGACTATAGGCACCAGCCACAACACCCAGCTATTTTTTTAGAGACAGGGTCTCACTCTTGCTCAGGCTGGTCTTGAACTCCTGAGCTCAGGCAATCCACCTGCCTCAGTGGGATGACAGGCGTAAGCCACTGCACCAGCCAGCAAGCCTGGGTAAACTATCACCACTCCAAGGAAAAGGGAGAATGCCCTCTGGCAGGTGCCCTTTCCCTTGTCTGTCTCCAGCTTTGCTGTCTAGAAAGTAGATGCGATGCTTTGACCAAGGCTCAAAACCAGGACGACAAAGCAGGAGCAGAACAGCTCCAGACCTCTGAGGGCCTTATTGAGGAGCTGTCCCAGCCCTGGACTGCCAACCTCCTAATAGTGTCCCTGCAGTGGCCAGATTTTCATTACATGCAGTCACAGATTAACCTAAACTACACAGCCACTATTTGGAGTGATCTGAATATCTGAATGGAATGAAATTTCCAAATGAATGAAGATGAAGAATTTGAAGTATCTTTTAAATCTGCCTACATGTCCCAACTGAGACGATCAAACAACTACAAAGAATGAAAGGTCTCTTCATAACCATTTCTACAGGAAACATTCTCAGGCCTTTGGGTCCAAATCCCAACCAAGGACTCCTCACTGCCAACCTTCCTTTCTTTCATCATTTGATGTCATACATACATACATGGTCCTCAGCACCATGCACTTGGAATCCTGAGGACTCAGACACTTGTTCCCCAAGGCTTGGCTCTAGACCAGCTCCACACAGCAGGTAAGCAAATGATCCTTCTGTCAAACCCAAGGCATCTGCTCTGGCATCTTGGTCAAAGTCCAAAGGCCGTAATTGCATTATGCCTACTTGCGAGTTCTCCTAGAGCCCCAACTGGGTAGTATTATTTTCCATCCAGAAAAAGATTATGCCAAGCATTGCTCTGCACACTTCAATTGAAGGGCTCCAACCCAAGTGATAAGGTAGCATCTCAGTGTGACATGAAGACATCTTGAGGTGGGGACGGGAGGCTTCATTTGGCCTCACACAGAGCCAGTGAGGACAGCTGTCAACTCGGAAGAAGCCAAGTGCACCTGAGGGGTTAAACTTGGATGTGGTGTGCTGACAGAGAAATAATATGCATATATTTCCACTTACTTTAAATGATTTCTAAAGCAGATGTTAGCAGATAAAAAGAGGATTGAACTCTAGCCCCTTCTCTAACTGCTTTTTATCAAAATATAACCCACATAACGATTTCAAAAACCTAAATTCATTCTAATATAAAGTATGCTGTCTCAATAGCACGTGGTATGTGACTTTTTATATCCCAAGCTCTGAATATTAGGTATTTTGCCTTGCTTAGAGATGGTCTCAAGGTTGAAAGTTTTTTTATTTAATATGTATAATTACTTTAATACATGTATGGGACTAAGTGGTGAAATAAAGCTCATTCAGAAAATATTAGAAATGACCCTCCTCCTGTAATTGGGTAAAAGAGTTGAAGGCTATGCTGTTTAGTAGGATGTAAGCACTCCAATTTGTACAAATAATCAACACACTGAATCCCATAATGGCATAAATGTATTTGTGATCTATGGACAAATGACTTAATCTTAAAAAAAGAAAGAAATGACCCTCCTTTGAATGAGAAAAGGCACAAGTTCACAATGCCTAAAACTATGTTGTATTCAAATGAAGACAAGACCCTCACACACAATGAAGAGAAAATCTCTAATAATTTATTGACCTTCAGTTTCACATTGTGAAAAAAAAAATAACAGTTTTACAAAACCTCAAAAATGTAGTAGTAGCAAACAAGGACATAGGAACATGAACATTTCACTTCAACTTACACAGTTCTGTACGTGAACCACATATTCAATAGCCAAGAGAGGGTATTATGCAGCTCTAATCACTCTCATTCAGACAGGTGTCAAGCCCAGAGAAAAGGGCTACACAATTATACCAGAAGTGGAAGGCTGCCCTTTGTTATCTGTTTCTACAGCAACCAGTCCACAAAATAAGAAGAACCTTCTCTGTCTTATGCCAAGGTTTTTGTGTGTACTGTGCTGTGAATTGTATTTGCTTCAAAGTGTGGGACGTTTCACAGGGTGAGAATGGTCAAGTAGTGAGACCAAATGCCTGCGTCAATTCAAAGAGCAGGAGTCCAGAAAGTTCCCTGCAGGCTGGGGGCCCACCCTCCCCCAAGGCTCCCTCTGGCTCACACAAAGTAATTAATAGAGGATTCAAGGACAGACCCCAACTTTGAAACAGCTGCAGAAAATTCATCCTGCTTTCAGAAGCCAGGCAGTGACACATATATCCCTCGGCCGATTTGCATCATAAACTACGGAGCTGTAACTGCTACAATATAACCACACCGACTACGCCACCAGGGTACAATTAGACATTTGCATTGCTCAGAACACATCTAGGAACCAGGGACTGACTGGCTGTAAAGTATTGTGATTCTTTTCTTCGAACAGCTCATTTATTTTGGTCCAACTGTAGCCCACTTATTCATGGCACGGACGGACAAGCACAATTAGTCTAAAGTACTAAGGTGGAGAGAAATGTGAAGGATTCGTCTGTCATGAGACAATGCAAACAGACTCATGATGTAAAAGGTTATCAGTCTTAACCCCTATTTTCTAAAATACAGCAAGGCAAGAAACATCGACGAAAGCGGTTCCAGTTGCAAACTATGGTCTTCCCCCACACCTGGGAAGAAGCGCCTATGGGACACTAGCACTAACAGCTACCACGGCACATGCTTAGTAAACAAGCACTCCAACGAGCAAAGAATGTATTCACAACTGATTCCCAACTGCTCCAGAAAACCTCCCAACGGGGCCACGGCCTACAATTCTTTGGTGTTTTGTGGCCAATGTGTCACTTGTGCACCAAAGAGTTCTGTTTTTATTTTTGTTTTTTTTAAGAGATTTACCTAAGGGTGCAAACTGAAGTATGCGTGGTGCCAATGGGAATGCTGTGTCTGAGAACTTCTGGCCCTGGCTAAATCGTTTAGCAAGAACAGAGAACAACTGAGTCCAGGTCAAGCAAATCTCATCAGCTAATTGACTTCTGAGATATTTCAGTTCTTCCCATTAGCTGTGGTTATGGCAAAGCATTCTCATAGGGTAATAAATAGACAAATAAATAAACTTCGGACAGTGCTTTTTACCTGCACTCTATATACAGAACTATCGCATAGAATTCTCCAGGATTTCAGGATATTACACAAAGGCAAAAAAAAAAAAAGCCTATAAAGCAATTTGGTCCTTTCCAAATTTCAGCAGCTGAGACTGAATTAGGTGAATCAGATGGAAGGTGGGAAAAGTACAAAAAGCAGCCTCCCCTGGCCCCATCGGCATAACCTTACCCCATGAAACCCCATTAAAAGTTGGTGAGTCTAAGAAATGCCATCTGAAGTATGATTTCTCTATCTCTAGGATGCAATTTACATTTCTGTCTAGTAATCTTTCCTGTCCTGACATTTAAAAAGTCCACCCCCCAACCCACCCTCCAGTTATACTCCAAATTGTAACTCAAAAGTTTTCATTTTTGTGCAGCCAAGCACATCTCAACAGCCACAAAATGTGCAAAACATACAACCATTCACACACGTCCACACATGTGAAGACAACTGTAAGCATTGTTTCAGCATGCAGGCGTCCAACAATAAATAGCTAAATCTATAACAAATTTCTTAACAGCCAAGGGAAAGTTTAAAGTCACTTATAAATAGCAAAGAACATCTACCAAAGGGCTACCAACAATGTCCCCATTGTTCAGAAATCTTCCCGGGGAGCACACCCCTCAGAGATTAACAGAGAGTCCAGCGGTCCTCATTCTTCAGCCAGCCCAGCCAGC
This sequence comes from Galago senegalensis, assembly GCA_963575145.1. Classification (NCBI taxonomy): domain Eukaryota; kingdom Metazoa; phylum Chordata; class Mammalia; order Primates; family Galagidae; genus Galago; species Galago senegalensis. Next base: position 23,711 of record CAUYTI010154394.1, read on the forward strand.
TTCCCTCCTGGACCCACAGTGGGGCTTTGAATCTCCAACAGCAGCTGGCTGGAGGCTTCAAGCTTGCTCCTCAGAGAGGTGACAACCATTTCGAATTTTACACATAAATGGTGGAGCCCATGGAAATCAAATGCTGAATATGGTACAGCAAGGGAAAAGGCCCGGCTTTTCTCTCCTTTTGAGGGGTTGATTAACGCTGACATTAATCCACAATTACAAGACAAGGACTAGATCACAGGTTCACTCATTCATATTTAAACCATGTGCTACTTGCACTGGAAACCCCACCCCCTCCCCCACCCCTTTCCTTCATGTCCAGTTAGAGAATTTACAAGGTGCAGTGGATTTGAATTGAGTTTCGCAGCAACTTTCTCTTTTCCTTTTTTCTTTGTCTTCATTGAACTTGGCCTTTCCAAGGTAGAAATCTCCTATTGTCTCACCGAGGGATGGAGTGATCTAAAATAGAAGGAAAAGAAGAAAACAAAACAAGCATGAAGGATCTGGGTGATGGCATAGTTTTAAGTGTTTTGTTAAACAGCCACAGAATTAAAAAAAAAAAAAAATTAAACTGGGGACAGAACCGAGCAATACTGTTTTGAAGGGTCCTGACGGTGTGGTCAGTCGGAACTCTGCATGCAAAGATATTTAAAGTACTTGCCTTAAATGCACTCACATGTGCAAAAACTGCCTCTCTCCAAAGAAGGACCTTCACTTCTTTCCTAAACCTATATGTTCAGATTCAAACCTCTACCTCTAAGTGCTTCTAACATTCATAAAATTCCTTTCTGTGGTTAAACAAAGCCACTGTAAAGCACTCAGGGTTGGAAGAAGGAGATTCCTGTGCAAACCCTCCTTGGCCATGTACCATAGAAGCTTCCAACCTAAATCTATTCACCATATAGAAGGCAGACATATTAATCCTCTTATTTAAAAGCATCTCTGCTATTCATTATGGCAGAGATCAGTCTTGCTTCTTTCACAAGGCAACATAGCAGGCCTCAACAGCAGCCCAAGGCTGGAGTTCATTCTCAAAGTCCATTAGTCCACACTTAGAAGACAACTACATGCCCGTGCTCATGTCTGTAGAATCTACCAACATGAGTATGAACATAAATTCCAAGCACTCTATCTTCAAAACCTGCACATTTCACAGGGGCTGGTGTTTTCTTGCACAACTCTCACCCTTCCCACTTATTTACTTCTGATTTCACATGGGAAGACTTTGCAGAGGGCTTCTGGGCCTCCACTGCACTAACTCTAAGTATGGCCAAAGGGAATTCTGGAGGGGCCACTCATTACTTGTGTCACATTCTTCTCCCTTCGCTTTTGTGTGTTCGGATGTCTGATTCATTTCTTTAGTCGTCTCTTTTGGCAGTTTCACAACAGTGATTCAAGCTTTCAAGGCATTCCTTAGCCAAGGGTGTCATCCCCCGCCACCACCTCCTTATAACCTGTGTATCAACATTAGGCCAAAAGAATGTATCTTCTCATAATATAAATTTCAAGACATTACATACTCAAAGGGGGATGGGGAAGAATGCATATCGAAGGAAAAAAAAATCAGAGGAAACAAAGGAAATAAAAGTCCAAGGGAGGTCAGGTTAGGGCCACACAGCTCCATGAAAATAGGGGATAATCAAAGTAATTTCCTTCTTTTGCCTCCCACCCACTGACAGCAGCAGGAGACAGTTAAAAACTCCTTAGCAGAGGGCTTTTAGACCTAGGGAAACTTTTTCTTAACACTGCATTCATTCAGTTCGCACCTACATTGGACAGCAGAGGATGGAGGCCTGACCCCACACCTCTTTAAGGTGCCCCATCCAGCTCACATGTTTTAGCACTATCTTGTGTGCAGTAAAACTTTAGAAATTTAAACCAACGTTCTCCCTGTCAGAAAGTCAGAGTGGCTTTGATCAGGCACTTAACGGTGCTGTTTAAAAGCAGCCAATCTGGCCTTGTCAAATCTCCTTTTTATGTGTTTGACTCTGGCGGGGAGCACCGAGGTGGAGAGGATGTTGTTTCACATATAAACTGACACTTTACTTGCTCTGTTTCCCAGGAACCGGAAGAATGGGATTTGGTTCAAAAACCCAGGGTAGGGTGAACTCAAGGGTTTCCCAACATACTCCCTCTGGGCTGAAAAAGGAGGAATCAAAGATACCGTACAAAGATGGCAAGCAGATATTCATCAAAGACACTTCATTTTCCACCACACACAAAACTGATTCCACTGCTGTATCTCAGAACAAGTTAGGATCTACACTGAAGGGAGAAAAGAAAACTAAGAGTATGGAACACTTACTATAGGCCAAGAACCAGACGAGGTCTTTTCACTTCTGTTTTCCTCCCTCCCCTCATTTATCAATCTACCCTGGCATGAACAGTGACAGGTCTTAGGGAGATTTATAGTACAATTCCTCATTTGGCAGAGAAGCATTCTAAAGTCCAGAAAGGCCTAGGACTGAAACCTAGGACCAGAACACACAAGTTGTCTCTCCTCTTTCTTTCTCAATTTCCTTACCTTGCTCCCCACATGCCAGCCAGTCTACCCATTACCGTCTTTTTAATGTGCCACCATTACAGTGGCAATGTTTAAGGCTCTTCTGTGCAAATATAGTCAATTCTGGAGTAACACCCAACTAAGTGTGCTGCTAATTGATGCTTTTGCCTAGGAGGTTTTTTAAACCTGCTTTGGTGTTGAGTCATGCATTCATATTGTAAATGAAATAACCACTTTCAGAACATTTGTTTACTCAGGATTATAGAGATGCCAACAAGGGCTGCAAAAACCAGTTTGGTGTGGGACACTATTCCCCCGGCTGCTTCCCAGAGGAGGTGTCTGAATGTTCCTGCTCCTTTGAAGATGTTTCATTCCAAGGAAGCGTGACATTACTAACAACTCTGCCAACCGTACCAGGCTGGAGGAGATAACTGAAGAAGTAGAAAAAAAAAAAAAAGATGAAACGTGAAAAGTGAGGCCAATTTTAATGATGCTCTTAAATGAGCTGTTAAGCGGTAGAGAAAGAAAAGACAAATGACACGAAACCCCCTCTTTACTTAACTTGCAGCTATCCCTAGCTGTCCTTTTCTCCTTCTGGAGTGCCCTTTTAAAGGTACGAAACATACTAAGGAAAACAGCCACAAGTTTCTAAGCCATTTAGTTTTCATTGCAATTGCTCCAAAGTGATTATTTTTTCTCTTATTACTAATTGGCCCATGAATTGTGAACCAAATGAACATGTGTGTGCTCTGCAGCCATCCCCAGGCATTAGGTCCTGGGGATGGCTGAGCACACGCTTAAGCCATTCCTCTGGCCAATCCTAAAAATGCTTTACAGCAGCCAAGTGGCCACGAACACTGTGAACTCTGAACTGTGCAGACCTATTAATTATTTAAGCCAAGAGTATTATATACTCTTAAATACACAGACAACCATTATGTGCTCAGATATATGACACAGAGACACAACTTTTGTTAGCCCTGACAATAGGGTCAGCTTGACTGATTAACTCTGAAAGGCTGCCGTGAGGGCAGTTTAGGTGACTTGATGTATCTGTGTATCAAACTGACACAACGTAAGTGCCTTTTACAAGGATAAACCCAAATCCCCCTTGTAAGTTAATAAATGCTCCAGAGGGGGCTGGTTTTGGGGGGAGAAGGGAAAGACATTTTAAATAAGCTAATAAATAATTTTGGACTAAACGACTAAGAATGAATTTGACCAAGAAATTTTTAAAACTCTATTCAGTCCAGAAAAGGTGTAATGAGATGAAATTTGAATATCAACAAAGGGTCACCTGAGATAATACCAATTATGAAGCTTACTTTTATCAAGTGGTAGTTCAGGGTCATGCTCAGGTGTCCCACGCTCTGAAGCCACACTCCCTGGGTTCACTTCTTCAGCAATTCTACCAGGTACTAAGTTCTACAAACTTGGGCAACTTACCCAGACTCTGTATGTATCATGTGTTTTTGACAACTTTTTTTTTAAGAGACAAGGTATCATTCTATTGCCAAAGCTAGAGTGCAGTGGCATCATAGTTCACTGTGACCCTGAATGAACTCCTGATTTCAAGTGACCCTCCTGTCTCAGCCTCCTGAGTAGCTAAGTGTACAAGTGCATACCAGTGTACCAGCCAATTTTTTAAAATTTTTTTGTAGAGATAGGGTCTCTTCATGTTGCCCAAGCTGATTTCAAACTCTTACCCTCAAGCAATCCTCCCCTCTTGGTTGGCTTCTCAGAGCGCTGGGATTTCAGGAATGAGCCACTGTGCCCAGCCATGATTTTCCATCTATATATAAAATGAAGCTAGTATACCATAGGGCCGCTGTGAGGATCAGATGAGATGACTCGTGTGAAACCCACAGTGCCACTCCAGATACACAGTTAAGGGCTTAGTAAACATTAACTGGCATTATTCACAGAGATCAGAGGGTCTCAGGCTAGAATCACTGGAAAACTTTCTAAAAATACTGATGCTTGGGTCTGGACCAAACACAACAAAGTGTCTGGGATGGGCAGGTTTTGAAAATCTCTTCAGAAGATTCTAAGGCTCTCTTCTGGGATTCTGAAAAAGTAGAAGCTGAGAACCACTGGCTTATGTTGGCGGGGAGTGGGGGGGAGTGCATAGCTGTGGCTAACACAGGCATTAGGTCCTGGGGATGGCAAGTCTCTTAGGTTTATGGCTTTTGTGTGACGTCTGGTACAGGCTCTATGGACCGTGTCTCTCTCCACATACTGAACTTCTGCAACCCGCCTGATTATACGCATACTTACATCTACAGCTAAACTGGCTTCTTACCTCGTGCTCCCTTTCTTTAGGACCTACTACATTTAGGAAGGCAGATGTTTCCAGGTGCTGACGAATGCGGTAGGAATCAGTGAGTACGGGACTGTGGTTATGCTGTTCCACACATCTAATGTCGGATCGTAGCAGTCCAGAGTCTTGCAGCGCTGAATGCCAAAGTATCCTCCAACCACGTAGAGTTTGTTTCCGGAGGCCACAGCGTGACAGCTCATGCGCTTTGCTGTCACGTCTCCCACTTTGGTCCACTGGTAAGTTTCACTGTTGAATTTATAAGCAGAGCAGGCAGAGAACTCTGTGTCTCCCCCCATAATAAAAATCTGGTTCCCCAGCACAGCTGCTGCTGTGTAACGCCAGGGCTGGGGACAGGTGGCTGGTACCGTCCACCTGTTTTCACACTGATCATAACACTGAACCTTGGGGAGCTTGTCATGACTGACGCTGGTACCTCCGAAAGCAAACAACTTGAGTTTGGCACTCACTACTGCGGCGTTGCTGACGCCCTCTCGGAGTGGGGCCACCATGGTCCATTTGTTGGTTGTGGGGTCGTAATGTTCAACTTGCTTTAGAGAGACTGAGGGGGAGGCTGGGAGGCAGCCAGTTGCAGCTGTGTGGCCCCCAACCACATAGAGGCAGTGCTTCAGTTCAGCAGAGCCGTGGCCAAACCTGGCCACCAGCATGGGGGCGGCTTTGGACCACTCTTCATGCAGGGTGTCATAAACCCAGACATCTTTTGAGACCCCATTTTCGGACCCTCGCCCCCCTGTAATATACACTTTGCAGCCAATCGCACATGCACTGAACTCTTTTCTTGGACTGGGAATGTCGGCCTTGGGAATGATTTCTTTGGCCTTCTGGTCTACCAGATACAGCTTGTCACACATGAAAGTCTGTCCACCCAGGAGGAAGAGCGCATGGCCGGTTTTCCGGGGCCGAGCACAGAGGCTGGTCACCACACCGTCGTTCTGCAGGATTTTTAGTTTGCACCTGATGGCTTCCTCTACGATCTCCTTGCTCTTCCTCTGCTTGGTGATGAGCTCCTCCATGGCCACATTCTCCATGAGATAGATGGCTGGCAGCAGCGCCAGCCTCACCGTCTGCAACAGTTCTGGGAGGTAGCAATAGCGCTTCTTCAGGTCGTAGCTGATCCAGTTAATCGCAGACTCGTACACGAGCCTTTCATCTTCTGTCTCCAGCTCTTCGCTGGACAAGAGCTGCACTACCATGTCCTGGGGCAGCTGGAGGAAATCTTCGTTCTTCCTGATGGTCTGGAAGTTGCTGAGACACATTCTCCAGGAGAGCTCGTAGAGCTTGGTGCACTGATGCGCATCGGACAGCAGCAGCATGCCCAGGCAGTTGGTGGGATGCAGGTTCTTTTCCAGGAACTCTGCACATGCATCCCGGATATCTTGAAACTCCAGCATGTCACCAGCTTCCAGGAGTGACTCTGCATTTTCCTCATTGATGATGACCCGGGAGGAGTATGCATAGTCAAGAAGCAGCTCTAAGACTTCAGGGTGGATGGAATTGTCGAAGTTGACTTCACTGTCCTGGCTCTCTTTCAGCCCACCGCTGAACATGGCCTCAAAGTAGCGGCTGCAGGCAGCCAGCACTGCCCGGTGGCAAGGGAAGGTCCTATTTCCAGCATGGAGAAGGACGTCAGTGAAGAGACGCTGCTGGCGTAAAAGGTTCAGGTGAGTGAGGACGCTGTCAGCGTAGGAGGACTTGTGAAACAGGTAGATGTTAATGGAGCCGCTGCTGGCCCTGGATTTGCGGTTCTCGTGCATACTGACTGACATTTTGTTTCCACTCCTAAAGACAAAACAAAATAACAAAACTGTTGAAAGTGATGCTCCTGATGTTTGGGCACAAAACAAAAACAACAAAGAGTTTTGGACAAAGAAAACAGATCACTTTGTTACTGGCCCTGCTGCCTACCTACTGTTTTGAATGGTGTGTTTGGCCATCCTAGTTCAAAGCCAGAGGCAACCGCCTGGAAGGGAAGACATTTATCGTAATACTGTTGAGCTGTCTAAACTATATACACTAGTGAAAAACAAAAAAGGAAAGAAAGAAAGAAAAAGAAAAAAAGAAAAAAAAATCATTGCTTACAAGCAGGTTCATCTTGGAAAACCTGATTGCCAGCTTTCAGGACACTGAAGTCCTTGAGAATGTCAGTCAGCAAAAGCAAGGTCTCATTCTCACAGCTCCCTGTGCTCTAGTCCAGCTGATTCATACAGGCCACTTAAAATGCCAAGCCTCCTGCTTGGCACCGGCTTTCCTGCCCCATGCAACATAAAGCCATGTGTAAAATGCACACCTACTAATTAATTCCATTAAGAATTCCTTTGGTAAGATCCAGTCTCCCGGCACATTCAGTAAGGAGGAAATGTAAGGCCAACTTTTGCAATGATCAGACCTTTATTTCAATGTTACAGACCATTTTTTAACCAGTCAGCTCTACCACGATAGACTTCTAAAAGCATCCCAACATAAACATTACCATATATTGATCAGCAAGCTTTAGACAAAGCACAGAATGGATTCTGGCCACAATCACCAACCATCTTTCTTGCTCTGGACAGCTTCCAAAGGGAGGATTTGGCACACGGAAGGAAGAATATTTTGAGAGGCATAGTCATGACTGCTGTTTTTCTGTTCTTCCTGCTTTATACCAATTTTTAAAAAACCAGTTGTAAGAACAAAGGATTCTCCCACCCCTCTCTCTTGATCAAAAAGCGCATCACCAGGACCCTCCTATGTACCTGCGAATGCTGGCACCTGCCTGTATGGAGTTCAAATTGCAAACACTGCTTCATTGAAATAAAAAAAATACACATGCATGTGTGTCTATCTGGTCAGCCACTGTTAACTTGGGGTCATCCTAGAATTCATTGGCTGACTAAAGCAATTTCTTGATACCTAAATTGAAATTTCAATAAACTCTAATGCTATCTTTTGCCTTTCTTCAGTAAGAAAAACCGTACGGTAAAGATATAGGATATGCCTGTCATCTATCTTCAAAAATTGAATCACATGCCATCTCTGTTACTTCAAAGGCATAGAGCCCTGGAGAACCTGCCTGTCTAAGGCTCCTAAGGAAGCTGTTTATCCCCGCTGTTTCTGCCTAGAGGGCAAACTATGTCGCTGGTTACAGTATCTTTTCCAAACACAGCACAGCTGAAAGTTGTATGGTTCCTTCAACCATTCAGATATTTATTTTTAAATGTATATTCCAGGAATTATCAATACATGCAAATGAATGATTTGTCACAGATTCATGGGCAAAAATACTAAACTGCTCCTCCCCAGCCAGGCAGGCTTGAGACCCACTACGAGACGTGGCACAGGAGACAACAAAGGCAGGGGCATAGCATGCCTGTATACCCACCTCATACCAGTAGGTGAAGCAACTTGTTTTCCTTTATTTTTGGAATGTAACTTTTCATTATGAGTAAACACCGCTTAGTGCAAGAAAGAAAGTAACGAGGTCCCAGACTTTACAAAGCAGCCAGAACTCTCCACGGTGACTTCATCCCCACCTCAATCTAAGCCTCTGCTGTCTAGTCCCTTCTATCCCATGCCCAATGCTCCAGAAAATCACTGATAGGAACCTATGTGATCACTCCAGGTTTCCAAAGTATTAAAACATCCTTGACACTCCACCACTGTAGTTATCATTTCAATTAGTACATGCAATCTGAAATATTTGGAGGAATATTTTAAGCCTAAATCTCAAAAGATTGTCCAAATATTCCTGATGAAGCGGCTCCCCTAGGGGACGCTGCCCTGACTGAAGAAGGAGGCTCCCTACACCTGGGTGCACAAGCACCAAAGGGCTTGCACATAGAGCTGGAATCATGCTGGGACCAAAAAACATTTCCCTGAACATCAGATTCTGCCTGATGTAAAACAACACTCACAACCAGGTGCACACTTAAGAAAATGACTTGTTAGAACACCTTAGGATACAGACTCTGCATCTCTCCACATCCAGAGTTTATGCGCCTGGATTTTCCAGGATGGTCCTTGGAGCCAGAAAGAAGAGCCTACCCTGTCCTCTTGGATACCATCCAGGCAGAAAAGCCTGTCACAGTCAAAATCTTAACATTCTTGCAGCAATGTTTGATTAAAATGAAAAGTAAACTTGAAGACCCACGGGAAATAACTCACTTTCTGGTTTTAAATTATGCAAACATCAAAATACCAGCAGAAACCATTTATATAGTCACCTAAACACACCTTCAATATAAAATGAATCATCCTTCCGGCATTTTTTAAAGCCCCCAGAGAAATAATATTTGCATACCAAGTTAGTGGCCAAGAAAATGCACGCATATACTTAATCCCTGTCTACAAAGAAGACAGAGAAAAGGGCTGCTATTACTGTGAACATCAAAGGGGCTTCTAGTTATAGCAACTTCAGCTCATTTAATGCTCCTTATACAGGCTTTCTGCCCCCAGCGCTTAGCGCACCACCAAGTCTCTCACGTTTTGAACATGATCTCAATCCAAGCAAATGAAATACTAGGCAGACTTTCTTGGACATTTACATTATTGATAACAACTGAACATCATAAAGATCTTGTTGGCAAAAATAGCTTTTTGTCATAGCTTTATCATAGTTCCAATGCTAACGTTCTGGCCATGCCTGTGAAGCTGACACCAAATTGAACATCGAACAAGTTCAAGGATTCATCTCCACCCCACTCAGCAATTCCTATCCATTGAAACTGATGATGTTACTCTGCAGGCCGAATACTAGAAGAAACTGGTTTTTCAGAAACCAGGTTTCATTCATTCCCTATAAACATTTCCGCCGCAGTGACTGTGCCGGTACGGTGGGTGTCCGTCCATCGCCCCAACTCTCCTCCCGCTGGATAGGGCGCAACGTGGGTCACCGATTCCGCACACTTAGCCCTGCAAGCTGCAGGGAGCGAACCAGACATTCACCCCAGGAAAGCGCTGCTTTCCGTGAAGGAGGGAGGCTGGTTGTAAGCCCAGCTCTCCTGCTCGCTCTCTTCGCGGCTCTCCCTGGCGGTAGCGCCGCGGAGGGGAAGCCGGTCTGCCCCTCCGGCGATGCCCGACTCCTGCTTGCTGTGGAAGGACAGCGGCAGCCCGGAAAGAACAGCTCCCCCTGGCCTAAGTTGGAGCTCCCGGATCTCCGAGCTGGCTCACCCCTAGCGAACACACCCCCCGCAGCCAAAGTAGCCCCTGAAACCCGCAGCGCCCGCAACAGGTCCCGGCCAGCGGAAGAAACTTACAGCGGTGGCGACCGGCCTCAGCGCACAACCGGCTGGGTTCTTGCCTCGGTCACGGGCAAGGAGGAGGCGAAGTAGGCGTCTCAGCCCGGGGGAGCGGCGGCGACTGGCCGGCAAAAAGGAGCACCCAAGGGGCGCCTGCCGGGGAAAGGACCGCGCCCGGGGCGCTGGCGGCTGGCCTCGGCCTCTCGGTCCCCACGCCGCGGACCCTGTGCCGGGGCCCGCGGAGCGTCTCCCGGAGCAAGTCTCGGGAGGGCAGAGGAGCCCGCGAGTGCAGGCGCCGCGAAGGAGGCGGGCTGTGCGCTCGGGGGAGGGAGCTAGCAAGCGCCGTGCGCGCCCGTGGCCTCTGGGCGTCTGGACCCGGTCTCCGCAGCGCCACCGCCGCACCGCCTCCTCTCCGGCTGCCGGGGCAGTCTGCGCCCAGCCGCCGCGCGCCCCGCTATAAGCGGCGCGGCTGGGAGGGGAGGGGGCGCGTATGCAAAGAGACTGACACCAGGGGAGGGAGGAAGCGCATTAGCGCGGCCCGCGGTGTAGGAGGAGGAAGGGGAGGAGGAGTGCGGGGAGGAGAGGATCTGGGGAAGAGCGTGTCGGGGGAGTTAATCGGGAGAGGAAGCGGGGAAGGGGGGCTGTGGGGTGTGCGGAGAGACAAAGCGGGCGCTCTCTCTTAGCCACTAGCAGCTGCAGCCTCGGGCACTACGACTAAAACAAGTTTTCCCGGGTCCGAGTGTCTGCATCTCTCTAGGCAGCCTGCTTAATAGAGAGCCCTGGAACTGAGGGACCCACCACGGGAGCGCAGCCCGGGGCTGTGGGCTCCGCGTATGCCAGAACCCGCAAGACGCTGTGCAAAGGGTGGCGAGGAAATAGCTGGGAGTCGGTGGGAGGAACAGTGGCAAGGGCAGGGGCGCGAGCCTGGACGCTCAGGAACACTCAGGCTGAGCAAGACAGGGCGTATAAGTAGAGGAGCTTGCTTGCTGGCAGGGAGCCAGGCACACTCGGGCCTCGGGCATTTCCCCTGTGTCCTCCCTCCCAACCCCCGCGGGTGCGGCACCCGCTGCAGGACTCTGCCCCAAGCCAGGGGACCGCAGCCCCGGCGCTGTCCGGCGATTCGCGCACCACGTGCTTCTCAGCCAATCGCCGCGGCCGCTTGATTCAAAGAAGCGGCCCGGCTGCCTCCTCTCGGAGCGATAAAGCCTCTATCGTCCTCTCCGACCCGTCCCTCTTCCTGGTTTTTATCGCTAGGTAGTATCAGTTTGGAGTTCGCTAAAGTACTGCCCAGCACACACACGTTTAAAGCCCTGCGTGCCAGGAGAAAAGGCGATTCGAAAAACAATCTCGTGCGGCCATCACCATTCACGAATCCCACTTTTGATCTTTGCACTAAAGGCTTGTGTTTCCTCTAGGAGCTAAAACGCCTGATTTTTATTCGGCGTTTGGAATAATGTCTGTGAATGAACTGGATAGATTGCCGGTCGCCCCCTAGTTTCACAGGTGAGGAACTGAGGTCCAGGGAGAGGTGAATTGCCCCGACTCGAAGTCCCTGAGCAGGGAGTGCCCCGGCCCCGCGGCTCCAGAGTGCCGGCTCCGTGACCGAGTTTGCTTCGCCCCGTGCATCCCCCACCCCTCCCCACTTTCTTTACAACGGCAGGCTCAGATAAGTTGCAACGGAGGCGTCACCTGGCGCTTCCAGAGTCTTCTGAAACCAAGACTGTTGGTGGCTCTCCATTCTCATCCCACTTTCCTTTACCCACGTTCCCTCCTGGTGTTCGCACTGAGAAATTTCACTCCTTGCAAAGAAAGACAGACAGTGCCCTCTGAAGTCCTTTGTTAGCATTAACTCTGTAGATTTACCGCAAGCCTTCAAGAATCTGTTTCATATTTTAATTTTTTATGCAGAGTCTCTCCACAAGACCGCTTCGCAAAGACGGGAGAGACGGGTTAATTCGCGTGGGAACCACAGAACCCAGGGCGGTCAGATTAGGGGAGGGCAAGCAGAACCCACGTTCTGAAGGAGAAGGGGATAAAACCATGGAAGACCAAAGGCATCAAAAGCAAGCATGTTGATTTTGAAGACCAACAGGAGGAGGGTTCTGTATGAAAGATTGACACTTCTCAGTACTTCCTTCCTACTTCAATCACTTACCAATTTACCTGGAATTGTACCTAGATCACCCTCCCTAAAAATGGAATATGTACATAGCTCCGTTAGATTTGTTGGGGGTTTGCCACAGGAGGCCACAGAGCGAGGGACAGGTAAGATGTTTCTGTTGCATCTTTACCACCCGGAAACTGCAGGGCCCTTGACTAAGCAAAGATCCCTTTGCAAAGAGCTTCACTAAGCAGGCAAGGCCCAGCAAGGAATGAAATCCTCTGGCCATTGTGTGGTCACCCACTGAAGCCATTTTCTGGTATCTTTTTTACCTAATGTTGACACTTTCTATGCTTCAAGAAAGGGGGGGGGAGTTGTAAACTGGAAGATCTTGACATATGTTCACTGCCCACATACCTTTCCTTCATCTCCCTCCGGGAAATGAGCAACCCGAGGGAAAAGATACTAGTTTAGGTAGGTTATACAAAGTGGAAAACATTTTCCTGCTGCAAAATGCAGGACGTAAACTTGCATTCTGGGAAAAGGTGTGCTACTGATAATCTTGGACAAACAGGACACTGGTTTGTTTGAACCAATGTGTGAAAGTTTGGGGGCTTTGGGGCAGTTTCTAATGTTTATCTCAATGGACAATGATTTCCAAATTAGCGTATTTATGATCCTAGCCACACCTCTCAGCCGATCCTAAAGGTAATTCTTATCACCCCATCACTCTAAGAAAAGGTGAGCAAGTCTTGTATCTGTACAGGAAGAAACCTTGAACAGGGCTGTCACCATACCGGACACAACAGACAACAGTAGATCCGTGAGTCATAACCAACTCGGGAAATTCTACCCACACTGTAGCATCACACAAAAGCCAACACCTCATACCAGACACTAGGCCAATCTTGCAGGCTCCTGGGAGCTGGTCTTTGCCTCTGCCTTGTGACATCAAACCAAGGTCTCATTTTTTAATGCTATTAAGAAGCTGTGCCCAAGGCTTTGGGCTTGTTATCTCCCTTAACAATGTTATTTTGTTAGGCTGTAAAATAAGCAGCATGGGGTTAAATGTATTAGCTGCCTTCAAACCTAATTTATCTTCATTCTTTCCTAATTTACACTTGGGCTGAATTAATGAGAATGATTTAATTAACACAGTGTGATCATGGTACCAGGGACAGGACAGCTCAGGGGATTAGGCCAGACAGTGGGCTAAGCAGCTGCCATCTCGCCTCCTGTGGTGTCCCCAGCCCCACCCAAATTCAGACATGTTCCCTGCTGGTATTCGAAAAGTGCCCTCTTTGTTCTTCCATCCACTTTCTGAATCTGTATGAGAAAGATGGCACAGCTTTCCTTCTTTATGTTATTCACTAACTGGGGTTCAAGGCCATAGAGAGTCAGTGTGGCAGACGGGCCAGCTGCCCAGCAAAGATTTATGCTTGTTCTTCCATGGTATTAAGTTTGTGTTGTGAAATGGGCACCCAGCCAGGGACCACATCTCCTAGCCCCACATATATTAGGATCAATAACTAGAGAAGGGAAGGGAGAGAAGCAGGGTAGCCACAGCGAGAACCTGAACTAGGATGCTGTTTCAGCCAAGCCCCAGCGGATCCCAGGGGGATCTCTGTAGCTGAAATGGCCTTGCAGAGTTGTCCTCAGTTGAAGTGAGAAGGCCAAACTTTTATACAGCTATATCAACCAGCCTGCACAAGGAAGGGACAAATGGCTTTGGGCAAGGTGGCCCTTTTTTGTAGAAGCAGCTCTGATGAGGTCTGACAGCACCCCCAGTGGCCACAGGAAAAAGTGCTTCATTCCCAAAGGAGGATCTGAGGGGCTCGGCATAGCACCCACTTCAACACTGCACCCTAACACAGTTATATAGATCCAGGGCAGAGGAGCTCAGCTTCTCTCAGTAAGCCTCTTAGTTTAAAAAGAGGGAGGGGAAAAATATGGCTGTTTATTAAGGAGACAAAAATAAGGGAAAAATGGGTAATCAATGTAAGAAATTATCAGCACTTCATAAGCCAGTTCTCATTTTTCTTTCTGTGAAAGGCAAAGGATCCAAACTGATAGTCATTTTTTCTAAATTTTATTTTGCCACATTCTGCAATTATGCTTTTTTCAGGGGAGGGTAAGGGAGGGGGGTGGGTCGATGGAGGGTAAGTAGGGGGACCACACCTATGGAGCATATTGTAAGTACAAGTTGGATCTATCGGGTGTGGAACACAAATGTCTTAATACTGTAATTGGGTAAACGAGGTGAAGGCTATGTTGATTAGTAGGCTGTAAGCACTCCAGTTTGTACAAATAATCAACACGTTGAATCTCATAATGGCCTAAATGTACTCATGATCTATGTACAAATGACAATTTAAAAAAAATTGTTGTATTTATGTTAAGTGTCTATTGTGATTAACCTTACAATTTTTCTTAAGATTGCATCCAAATTGATTTTAAAAATTCATTTTCTTTCTACAGGGTGTCTATAAAGTTCACATGAAAACTATTTTTAATTGCACATAAACTTTTGGGAATTAAATTCTATTATAGCATTTTTTTAATTAGATGGGGTCTCACTATGTTGCCCAGGCTGGAGTACGGTGGCTGTTCACAGGTGCAGTCTTAGGCACACTATAGCCTCAAACTCCTGGGCTTGATCAATCCTTCTATCTCTTTCCCCAGAGTAGCTGGGACTACAGGCTCCATCTAGTATGACTTTTAATTTCAAATTCCAGTTGTTTGTTACTGTATTCAATATGAATACAACTGACTTTTTATTATGATTTGTAATGGAATATTGTGTGTGAAAGTCTATCTTTGTCCTTCAAGGACTAAGCTCTACTGTTCATGTCGAGCTCCTCTGTTAGGGGTTGTTATAGCTGTGAAATTCATTTTTCCTTGAGACTCCCTTTGAGCCCCAAGTGACATTTCAAGGGGTAGGTAGGTTATTGGCTGCTTACAGGACTGCAGAGGAACATGTTTGAGTCACTTTTCCTTGGTGTTGCTCTAGAAAGTTTTGTCATTAGTAAATCAAGTAGTCGAGGCTGCTTATGTTATTTCTACCCCGGGACCCTTCAAGACAGTGATCTTCACAGCCTGTTTTAGGATCAGGATTTTAAAGCATCATTTATTACTTTCTAAAAGCAATGCCTTGTAGAAATTTGGAAAATGCAGAAAAACTGCACACCTATCACTTGGAGATAATGATACTAAACATGAAGTTCTAGTCTTTCTATGTTCATACCGTATTTTATTTTTTAGCAGTTAAATAGTTAAGAGCAGGGAGTCTAGAACCAAGCTTGAAGTCCTGCTTCCACATGTACTATCTGGGTGTTTGGGGCAAGTGTTGTAATATTTTGTTGCCTTAGTTTCTGTTTGTTTTGTTATTATAATTATTTCAGGTTAATGTGGGGACACAAACAACCAGGTTGCAACATTTGAATTTGTTAGGGATAGTCCCTCTTGTAGTCGTGTCCAGTACCCAAAAGGTGTGCAACACACCCCTGCATTGTGCCCGTTAAGTGTACCTTAGTTTCTTAATCTGCACTAATGGATCACAGCAGTACCTGGCTAGAGGGTTGTTTGGTGGATTGAATAAACTGGCAAATGTGAAGTACACAGAATAGCGCTTGGCTTATAGGAAGTGCTACGTAGTCCTTGCCTTTTTTTTTTTTTTTTTTGTAGAGATAGAGTCTCACTTTATAGTCCTTGGTAGAATGCCGTGGCATCACACAGCTCACAGCAACCTCCAACTCTTGGGCTTAGGCGATTCTCTTGCCTCAGCTTCCTGAGTAGCTGGGATTACAGGCGCCCACCATAATGCCTGGCCATTTTTGTGTTGCAGTTTGGCCGGGGCTGAGTTTGAACCAGCCACCCTCAGTATATGGGGCCAGTGCCCTACTCACTGAGCCACAGGTGCCACCTAGTGCTTGCTTTTATAATGATTCCTTAGTAAACTGTTTACAAAGCGAATGACAGTTCGGCAACCCATAGTTATTCCTGGGTAACTCTCCTAAATAAAGTGACTTAAATCCCTCTCAAATTCCTATTGGCACATGTGCTCAGTAGCACTGGGTTAAGGGACACTTCGGTGTCTTGAAGGAGTTTGCACATCTCTTGGAGTGTTTGAAGCTCTGTTCTTGCACACTCAGGAACATGACAGTGTGTGAGGTACAAGCTCAATTCATGAGGTCCACCTGTCTCCTTCCCTCTCTCACAGACACTGTCCTCTTGTTTTGTACCAGGACCATTGGTCTTATGCTGGCAATGGAGAAACAATTCTTCCTTCTTCAATACTTTAAAAAACTAAGCTGCAGCTCGGTGGCGGTAGCACAGTGGTTATAGCACCAGCCACTTGCACTGAAGCTGGCAGGTTCGAACGCTTCTCGGCCAGCTAAAACAACAATGACAACTGCAACAAAACAATAACCGGGCGTTGTGGCGGGCACCTGTGGTTCCCGGTACTTGGGAGGCTGAGGCAAGAGAATCACTCAAGTCCAGGAGTTTGAGGTTGCTGTGAGCTGTGATAGCAGGGCACGCTTTCAAGGGCAACATAGTGAGACTCTGTCTTAAAAATAAATTCATTCATTCATTAAATAAAATAAAAAATGAAGCTGCTAAAAGGGAAAAGTATTTAAGAAAAAACACATTTATAAAAAAAAAAAAAAACAGCTATCTATCTTTAGAAGGAGTCAGCCCCACCAAAACCCAGTATACGTGGAATATGGGCACCTACTTTCTCCTGCTCTGAGGAGCTTGTACTGTGTGCTTGGTAAATGCTCACTCACATCTGTCGGGATCACACAAGACCTCTGTGGGGTGTGGCTTTGCTCCATTTCCCCCCTGTTTTCCATAATCTTATGAGTGCCCCAAGGCTCCTAGATCTGAACTCTTAATTTGTTCTAAGTAATTACGTTCAACAATTGACCGTTGTTGGAAGCAATGAAAATGAAGGTTTTGTTTGGCCTATATGCTTTTCTTCCAGGGCAAGATGCCAAGTCGCTGAGCATGTCTGGGCATGAAGAATGGACCAAAATAAGGGACCTTTGTGGTCCAAGAGCTTGCACCTTTGAATGAATATTAAAAGGATTTTATGGCACTCTCCAAGCGTAGACTTTACCCTCTGTATACAGCTCAGCTCAAACTAGAATCTAAAATCAGGAAGCTGCACATTACCAGGATGAAGAAAGAATGAGAAAAAGAGACAGACACACTGATGTCTGAAAGAAAGTTCCCACTGGGTTTCTCCTCCTGATTTTGAAAATACCTGAGCAGGATATAAACTCACATACACAAATATTCATGAATTTCCCTTAGCCTCGTGAGTAATTTTATTTATGTATTTATTTATTTATTGAGACAGAGTCTCACTGTGTCACCCTCGGTAGAGTGCTGTGGCATCACAGCTCAGAGAAACCTCAAACTCTTGGGCAACCTCAAACACTTGGGCAAGTGATTCTTTTGCCTCAGCCTCCCAAGTAGCTGGAACTACCAGCGCCTGCCACAGCGCCCGGCTATTTTTGTTGTTGTTGCAGTTGTTTAGTTGGCCCAGGCCAGGTTTGAACCGGCCATTCTCAGTGTCTGTGGCTGGCGCCGAGCCCTCATGAGTAATTTTAGAAAACATTCACTCTAAAACCCCAAATAAAGTTTGGAAGACTTGAAATTTATTTACCCGAGGAATTTAGAAATATTGGAATATCAAAAGGAAAAGGTAACATTGTTGAAAATTATGTATTTTCAAATAGTTATGTCAGTTTCCAGACCCACCATTATCTGAGGAGTTGTAGCTTCATTCATTCATTCACTTAATCAATTGGTCATTCATCCAACCGGTATTCATTTATTTATTTACTTATTTATTTTTGAGATAGAGTCTCAAGCTGTCCCCCTGGGTAGAGTGCCGTGGCATCTCAGCTCACTGCAACCTCCAACTCCTGGGCTCAAGCGAGTCTCTTGCTTCAGCCTCCCAAGTAGCTGGGACCACAGGCGCCCACCACAACACCTGGCCATCCTTT
>CAUYTI010154397.1:0-10859 GCA_963575145.1 Galago senegalensis
TTTTTTTTTTTTTTGAGACGGAGCCTCAAGCTATCCCCCTGGGTAGAGTGCCATGGCATCACGCTCACAGCAACCTCCAACTCCTGGGCTCAAGCGAGTCTCCTGCCTCAGCCTCCCAAGTAGCTGGGACTACAGACGCCCACCACAACGCCCGGCCATTTTTTTTTTGGTTGCAGCCATCATTGTTGTTTGGCGGGCCCGGGCTGGGGATTCGAACCCACCACCTTAGGTGTACGTGGCTGGCGCCTTAGCCGCTTGAGCCACAGGCGCCGAGCCGAGTTTTGTGCCTATCTTTCAGCTGGTTCTTAACTTGGGGTGGGACTGTGTCAATTGTTGGGCACCCTTTACTAGAAATTTTTGGAAGTAGAGCTGATAGAGCTTGCTGATTAATTAAGTGTAGGGTATCACGAAAAATGAGAAATCAAAGACGGTTTTTAGGTTTCCAGCCCGAGAGACAATGTGCATAGTGGTGATATAGAAGCCCTAATTCTGAGATTAGTGGTGTCCCTGTGGTGAGGCTGACTAATGTGTGTTAGGAAAGGCCACACGTGTGCCGAGTGATTAGAACGGGTCAGCTGGCTGAGAGGCAGGGAGCGTAAGTAGGAGACCATTGATTTAGTTCAGATAAGAGTTAAGGGCTTCAAGTAGGAGACCTGGAATAGAGATGTTGAATAGACCTGGAATAGAAATGTGTCATGTTAGACACATTTAGGAGGCAGGATTAATAGAACTTGGTGACCAGCTGGATATGGACAGAGGGATGTGGAGAGGGAGTCAAGAGACTGCCAGGTTTCAAGTTTATGGACCTGCCCGTCTAAATTAAACATTAGGTAGTTACCTAAATATGTCGATTTTATAGATTCTTCCATTTTAAATGTGATAACTCTTTTAGTTACAATAAAAGCACACAGGATATAGGGAAAGGAAACTGAGAGGGCCAACTTCGGCAGAGAGTAGGTCCTCTGTTCAAGAGAAGACAAATCAAAAACCCGTAACTATCCAAAACCCTTACAAGCACCAGCTGATATAGATCTTTTCAGTCGGGGAGGTCTGGCTTTTAGATACAATTTACCCTGTCAGGAGCTGGTAAACTTTTTCTATAAGGAACCAGATAGTAAACATCTTAGGCTTTTTGGAATATGGTCTCTGTTGCAACTGCTCAACTTTGCTCTTTTAGAGCAAAAGCAGCCATCCACAGTAAGGCAATGCACAGGCAGGGCCATGTTCCAATAAAATTGTTCTTACGGAACGGGCGATGGGCTGGATTTGGCTCACAGGCTGCAGCTGTGCAGTTTGCTGGCCCATCCATGCCCCCTGTGGGGTACCTGACATATGTGGTGAGGCTGCCTTTCCCTCTTAGCAAAGGGCAATGGCTCATCCCAAGACTAGTTAGCAAAAAGGACTGCAAAAAATAAATAAGTAAAAAGAACAGGTTCTAGCCCAGACAAAACTACCACCAATTCAAGAACCAAACAGTCTTGGTGGCCATGGAGAAATTCCTGCTCCTACCCCTGCACTCTGAACCATGACCTTGAAACCATGCAGCAGAATGAGCGTCTTCTAGACCCTGCCTATTCTTTAGGTAGATTTTACCAGATGCAACGGAGAGCCAGAAGGTAAGTTATAGAGCCTAACCCTTAACTCTAGAGGCTAGGAAGACTGGGAGATATTAAGTGTTAGAATTGACCTTAGGAAGGCAGGATGCCTAATGGGGGAACTATCAAAATGTGGGGTGGTTTTTCAAAAGATTTGAGCTGCCATAAGTAACAGATGTTACTAACTTTCTTTTATAGGACTCATTTTACTTATACAGACATTTTTTTTTTTTTTTTTTTGTAGTTTTTGGCCGGGGCTGAGTTTGAACCTGCCACCTCTGGCATATGGGGCTGGTGCCCTGCTCCTTTGAGCCACAGGCGCTGACCTGGACAAATTTTCTTTTCTGTTACAGAAGTAGTATAAATAGAGATAAGAAAGACTCATTCACATTGTTACCACCCTAACAAAGCCACTGTTATTATTTTGGTATATTTTTATTTATTTATTTTTTACTTTTACTTTTATTTATTTATTTTTTTTATGGAGACAGAGTCTCACTTTGTGTCCTTCAGTAGAGTACTATGGAATCATAGCTCACAGCAACCTCTGCCAACCCCTGGGTCCCTGGGTTTAAGTGATTCTCTGGCCTCAGCCTCCCAAGTAGCTGGGATTACAGGCGCCTGCCAGAACGCTTGGCAATTTTGGAAGAGACAGGGTCTCACTCTGGCTCATGCTGGTCTCGAACCTCTGAGCACAGGTGATTCGCCCGCCTTGGCCTCTCACAGCGCTGGGACAACAGGTATGAGCCACCATGCCCGGCCTTTGGTATATTTTTAATATAAAATTACAGGACAAGGATTATCAATTTTCTAGTGAGATAATAGAATACAGACATTTCCCCTGTCTTTATATTACCTACAATATTGTGATGCAAGCCAATGCGTATAACTTCTCTGCTTACAGCTGCACATGAGTTTATTTTTCAGTTATGGTTTAATTGAACCAACATCTTTTTTTTTTTTTATTAAATCATAGCTGTGTACATTAATGCAATTATGGGGTACAATGTGCTGGTTTTATATACAATTTGAAATACTTTCATCAAATTGGTTAACATAGCCTTCACCTCATTTTCTTAGTTATTGTGTTAAGATATTTATATTCTACACTTAGTAGATTTAACATGTACCCCTGTAAAGTGCACCATAGGTGTGGTCCCACCACTTCGAACCAACATCTTATTTTTCAGTTTTCATCAGAATGTGTGACCTTCCAGAGACATAGCCCACACTAAATGTAGGTAGGGAAAGGAATGTGAAAATGTCAGCCAATTGTTTTATAAGTACCAAAACGTAATCTTCAGATTCTACTTCTCAGAGGTATGCAGGGTAGTCATGTTTGTGGAGACAGAAAATAGAATGGTGGTTGCCAGGGGCTGGGGGCAGGAGGGAAGAATGGGCTGGTATTGTTTAATAGGTATAGATTTTCACTTTGGGAAGAGGAAAGAACTCTGGAGATGGAGAGCGGTGGTGGTGGTACAACACTGGGTGTGGATTTAATACCACTGAACTGCACGCTTAAAAATGGTTAATAGGGTGAGTTTTATGTTCTATGTATTTTTGCCACTGTTAAAATGTTTTTAAATAAAAATACATAGACAAAAAATAAACCCTTCCATTGTTTAGAAAGAGGTATGTTAGGATAATCTATGTTAGCAGTCTTCCTTTATATGATGCCAGATGATTTTTAAAAATTCCAGTAAGTGTGCCATTATTCATTTGTTTATGTCATCATAAACTTTTTTTTGTCATCATAAACTTAATGTAGTTTCTAATAATTATGTAGAGCCAAATCCATTTTTGTTAAACTATACTAAAAAAAAAAAAAAAAGAAAAGTGAGTCATGTGCACTACAACCTTAAGAAAAATCCATTCATTTACTTAAATTTATGTGTGTCCTGAGCACTCATTACATCAAAGAATTCTAGGCCTACGTGAATACAAAGATGTATAAAATACAATTTCACTAAGAAGATGGTTAAAGTCTATCAGGATTTTTTAAAAAGTAGTAGTATGTTGGCTTGCCTTTTAAGTTTTATTTAAAGACATTAAAAGAAGCTGGGTGCCTGTACCACAGTGGTTATGCCAAGGGTTGTGGGTTGGAACCTGACCCGGGCTAGTTAAACAATAATGACAACTGCAACAAAAAATAGCCAGGTGTTGTGGCAGGTGCCTGTAGTCCCAGCTACTTGGGAGGTTGAGGCAGGAGAATCGCTTAAGCCCAAGAGTTGGAGGTTGCTGTGAGCTGTGACACCATGGCACTGTACAGAGGGCAACATAGTAAAACTCTGTCTCAAAAAAAGAGAGACATTTAAAGAACATTGGACTGGTAGTCAAGAGGCCTGAGTTTTATTCAAATTCTAGTACTGTGTGATTTTGGATAAGTTACCCAAACTCTCTTGGCCTCAGTTCCCTCATCTGTGAGGATAAGTTATTAGATTAGGTGAGATCTCAGATCTCTCATCTCTAACATCCTGAAAATAGATACCATATTCTGCAGATTGTCTATGAGTGGTTCTCTGTCAAAAGAACAGTAAATATCCACACAGAGACACACACGTCTGCACACGAGTGATTTTGCTTTGTGAAAATGTATGAATTGGGCATCCTATAAAAAATTCACACAGTACTAATATAACCCTAAAAAGTATCATGAAAAGAATAATTACTTGAGAGTTACCTATAGTGCCTTAGATTCTTTCAAAGTGTTAATGAGCCACTGGATAAGATTCTCCCAAACAGAATCATTTAGTTTTACACACACACACACAGACACACACACATATACACATATGGCCTGGTATTAGTAGAGAGCCTTATTTTAGACATAAATACTGTCCTTTAGATTCTGTTCTTTCCTATGTATCTTTCTAAAATGAGGTAAAAAAAAAAAAGAAAAAGAAAAATGAGGTAAAGAGAGCTTTCCCTGAGGCCTCAAGCTGCTCAAGAACAATTTGAATCAAAGTTTCTTTTTGAGTCTCAGTCATTCTCAGATGAATCCTAAAGTAGTTTCTTTTTTTTTCCCCCTAAGTTTCGTTTGAAGGATATCCCACTTTTAATCATTACTATTTAGCATGCAGCTAGAACATCAGGCTTGCAAAGCCTCTGACAATTATTATCTAATAAATTCTTCCAGCAGCTTCTGGGGCGACCAGCCCTTTACAGCAAAGCAAATGAGACGCAGATATGTTAATTTACTTGGCCACAGTGACACAGCCTTTCCACAGACAGAGCCAAGGGAGAGCTGGAGCGGCCTTGGATTATTAGGACAGAAAGTGCTCCTGGAATGGTAACTCTTAACTGTTGCCCTGGTCCTATAATTGCAGAACAGCTCACTACACTTGCAAATGAGCCAGTGATAGAAGTGTCTTTTAAAAAAGTCTAGAGTTCCAAATTTTACAACCCAGAATTGATTTGCCTGATTTTCCAGTTGCCTTTTGAGCGTTTGCCTTTAATTGATAAAAGGGAGCCTCCGCTCTTCATTTCTCTCTTTAATCTTCTTACTGACTTCAACCTGAGAGACATGCTGGTTTTTTCTATTGCAGGCTCTTCACCGCCATTTTGGGATGCTCTTAAATTAACATGAGGCTTAATGGAAAATAAGAGGTATGAGAGAGAAGTTGCAACCTTCCCATAAAACAGATGCCTTTCCGTATCTGACTTCGGGCCAGATCCACCTGAACACAGGTCCCTGTTATGAAATCAATAGTTTTGATTTATTTTACTGTTCACTCTTGGCAACAGGTTCCGTCTTTTAACCTTTCTGAAGGTGTCTTTGGTTCGGATGAATAATACAGCCAAGTGAAGGTAGTAAATCTTTGCTCTATAGCTAAGAAATAAGACCGTGGTATTTTATATTTGATTTCTTGATGCTTTGAATTTGGAGTTAATAAGCAGGCTCTCCAGAAATATATTATTTTATATAAATGAAATGTCAACTTTACTTAAAATGTTATGTTAGGTCATATGATAATTGAACAATAATTCTGAATATCTACAGAGGAAACAAAACACTATCAGGATTTATTTAAAAATTGTGTTGTCCTGTACATTTAAAATCAGAAAAATAAAACTCTAGTAACAGAAGAACTCATATTTATTTAGGTAAAATCTGAATAATAGTCTTTGGGTCAGTTCACTGGCAATTGTACAGAATGGGGTGTTTATTAATTTCTCTGAAATATAATTTAGAAATTTTAGAAGATAGACCATTTCATCACTTGGTAAATATTGGCAGCCCCAGGGCAGTGCCTGTGGCTCAGGGAGTAGGGTGCTCCGAGGGTGGCAGGTATGAACCCAGCCCCGGCCAAACTGCAACAAAAAATAGCCAAGTGTTGTGGCGGGTGCCTATAGTCACAGCTACTCGGGAGGCTGAGACAAGAGAATTGCCTAAGCCCAAGAGCTGGAGGTTGCTGTGAGCTGTGACGCCACATCACTCTACCGAGGACAACAAAGTGAACTCTGTCTCAAAAAAAAAAAAAATTGGCAGTCTCCTTTGCAATTGATATTTTTCTGAACTGTCCCTTAAGGATATTTTCTTAAAATTAATTGTGATATTTTGTTTAATTAGTTTAATGTAGTCTTTTTGAATTAAATTACCTCTTTAAAGATACTCACATGTAAGGTCAGATTTCTTGGGCCATTCAGGTTAAATGAAATAAATTGATGCTGCTGAGAAACTTAACATTTATGTATAACATCTATTCAAACATTGCTGCTTGACAGCTCTAGTGTGATATGCTTTAGTCTTTCTAGAATTAATTGGAAAAGAAGTTAAACTAGTAAGATGATGTTTCCATCACCAGGTTAGTCAGTGGACTCATTCTTTGGCAGAGGAAATGAGCCTGTCCGCGTGAAGTAGCCACTAGACGGGGGACCCAGAGCGACGGGGTCCAAACTCTGGCTTTGTTGGTCATGAGTCACTCACTGTCTGTGCATCGGGTCCCACCCACACAATGTTATAATGCTATTTTTAGACTTAGGTGGATTGTGAAGGCTGCTTTATCAACTGCTTGTAAGAAGCTTTGAAGTTTACAAGACCTGAATGTTATTAGATCACAATATTAAGGGTAGATAGGGCACTAAAAAGCTGCTTTGCCATTACTGTCAAGTATGAATGGATTTCTCAGGATTGGGAAATTTACTTAGCTAAATATAGAGCCTAGTTCTGGCATCTGGGGGAAAACCTGCTGCTGGGACTCCCTGGGCAGCAGCATGTCAGGCCCTGCCGCAGCTCGGTGTTGACTTACAGCCCCTGCTTGACTTCCATCTATTTTGGTCCTCTGGAGATTTTATGATTTTACTTGCTTGATTTTAGTACTGTGGAGGTTTCATAATCAAATTGTAAACTGCAAATTATTTTGATTTCAAATTATTTGTATTTTATTATGACTTTGGTCTCATCCAGTCCTTAAGGGCAGGAGGATATTTGTTTGGATCCAATCACAGAGACATAACTGGCTCCCTTATGTCCTTGTGCGGTGACAGCTCTTGCATTACCTGCACTCTGCTTATCGTGGCTCTCATTGCTGGGAGCTCCAGTGTATTAGCTGGCCTGGTTACATGAATTTTACCATTTTCCCTAACACGTGACAGTCCTGGGAATGACTTTTCCTCTCTAAACTGCTGTTATGTAGACACTTTCATTAATAGCTGTATGAGAATCTCCAAAGTAAAACAAACAAAAGGACAAACACAAAACATCAAAAACCTGAACATTAGCAGGCTAATAGTAAAATTGTGTGCCTATGAAAGTCTCTTCTAGGTCCAAAGTGCTATATTCTATGATTTAAAGGAGGAGGGGGAGCCCTTCTGGTAGTTTCCTCCTCTCCTGCCTGGGGTTGGGGACACAGTGCACAGGGCTGGTCTGCTACGCTGTGGTCTCCTCAGTGCACAGGGGAGAGGCCGCCCATAGGGACAGATCACAGGAGGGCTCTGGACAGGGAGAATTTTAATTTCCTGGTGGGAGAGGCCTGTGCTAGAGTGAGGGGAGTGAGGCCCGTGGGGTGCAAAATTTAAGGAGGCACTCTCAGGGGTAGCTGGGGAGTTAGTGCCTCCTTAAATTTTGCAGCCCCCTCCCCTGGCCCTGGGAGAAGGTCTTAATAGACTTCAGGCCAGGGAACAGACCATCAGTTAGGACCCAGGGATTTCTAGACGGGGAAGGAGTGGGCTGGAGAAGTTCTTTATTTCTTGCTGTGCTGTCTGCTTTGGAGCCAAAGTGGTCTCCCACTGTCTCCCACTCTCAGAACAAAGAGAGGGGGACAATTCTAGGGTCAATACGAAGATAGCAGAGAAACAAAAAGTCAGGTCAGAATGACTTCTTTTTTTTTGGCCGGGTTCAGGGCCAGGTTTGAACTCGCCACCTCTGGTATATGGGGCTGGCGCCCTACTCCTTGAACCACAGGCACCACCCCAGAAAGACTTTTGTCCTCAGAGGCTTGGCCATGGAGTCCCTCTCCTGGACTGGGCAGACTGGGCATGGGCCCTTGGAGTTCCTCCCTCCAGGGGGCTTTGAAGCTCTGGCTGCTTGGAAGGGATATTTTCACCCTTTACACCAATCTGGGACAGGCAGACCTGTGTTTTCCATGAACAAAACTGAACTTAAAAATCTATACCAAAATGAAAATGTTTACTTCCAGCTTCCATTCTGTCTGATAGTGGAAATATAGTTCGGTAGATTTCAGATAAACTTACTTTATTTTACTAAAAATTTTTTTTCTGATAATCTCCATGAGTCCAGAATTTCCTCTGTTCCCCCCACCTCATAAGGCAGCATCTAAGGTCCAGAGGACACGGGGTGACGTGTTGGGCCCTGGCCACTGCACCCGTCAGGCTGGTGTCGGCTGCTGACGCTGACCTTGCCCTTGTTCTATATCATTACTCCACATCCTCCCAACTGTGTGGTTCTCCCTGAGCACTTCCTCACCCTCCTCTGGACATGGGAAACTGTTGGATGTTCTTTTGTGCCACCGAGAGCTGTGGAGTCTTGAGGGCTGACTTGGGGGTTGCCGCTTCTCCTCTTTCCTGTTTACCTGACCCCACCTGAGAACTGAGCCGGTTCCTTTGCTCTCACATCCCCAAACTTACTTGGGGAGTCTACCAGTCAGGGTGACTCCTCCCTCAACTGGCCACTCCCGGGACTCCACTCAATACTGGAGTTTCTCTCCCTTCGGACCTTTCTCCCTCTTCAGCTTGGAAAGTGATCTAACGTTTCACCATTGAGTATAGTAGAACTAGTCACATGTGATTACTGAACTCTTTTTTGTTTTTTGAGACAGTCTCATTCTGTTATCTGGCTAGAGTGCACTGGCATCAGCCTAACTCTCAGCAACCTCAATGCTGACATTCAAGTGATTGTCCAGCCTCAGGCCCCCAAGTAGTTGGGAGTACAGGTGCCTGCCACAATGCCTGGCTATTTTTTTAATTCTTAGTAGAGATGGGGTCTTACTCTTACTCAGGCTGGTCTCAAACTCCTGAGTGTAAGGGATACTCCTGCCTCTGCCTCCCAGAGTGGTAGGATTATGGGAGTGAGCCACTGTGCCCAGCCACTCCTGAGCTCTTAAAATGTAGTCAGTCCAAATTGCTACGTACCAAAAGTGAGAATACACATCAATTTCAAAGACTTAGCATAAAGAATAGATTATAACATATTAAAAATTTTATCATAGTCACATGCTGAAATGGTATTTTGGAAATGCTGAATTGAATATAGTGTTACAATTAATGTTTCTTTTTGCTTTTTAAAATATGTGACTATTATAAAATTTAAATTGCACCGAATTCCTTTGGCAGAACCAATCTGACAAGTGGGTTAACAAGTATGGGCTGACTTGAGTCTCTTACAAAACCCTATGTTGAAGTCCTAACCCCCCCGTGACTGTATTTGGAGACCGGACTTTTGAGGAGGTAATTAAGGTTAACAGATGGCAAGGGTGGGGCCCTCTCCACAAGACTGGCGCACTTATGAGAAGAGGAAGAGGGACTTGTACACAGAGGAAAAGGCATATGAGCAACAGGGCGTCTGTCTGCAAGCTGAGAAAAGAATCCTCTCCAACAGAGAACCAACCAAGAATCCCCTCCAAGAAAACAACCCTGACAACACCTTAAACTTGGACTCTCAGGCTCCAGAACTCTAAGAAAATACATGTTTATTGTTTAAGCCTCCTAGTCTGTGTTAATTGTGCTGTGGCAGCCCTGGCGGAGGAATACAGGAAGGACAACTCATTCTGTTATCATGCATTTTCCCAAATTCAAATGTATATGGAATTATTATTATTATTATTATTTTATCTTCAAAAGTCCACTTGCTTAGCCTAATGTCTATGCCAGGAAGTAAAAAAAAAAAAAATCTAGTTTGAAACTGCAAAGCACAGTGAAAATGCACTCTGTTGTTCTCCATCTTCCCTTGTGACCTTCCTTCCTGAAGGGCCTGGCTGCAGCTACCCCCAGCTGCCTGAAGCTAAGGGAGGAGTCACTGAGCAAAAGGCAAACTTGGAGAATGGAATATACACTAATCAATATCAGCTACATTTTCCTCTCCCCATTCTTTCAAAACTGGAAAGATCTGGCCTATTTTGTCATTTACTAATTTGTTAATTTGCCTATGGATTTATTTTGTATACTTTAGTGTGAATAGCTCTCAGACAGAATTTGCATTAAAAATTTTGGGCCTTAAAGAAGATAGGTACATGGCGTACAGATATATGAAAAAATGCTCACCATCCTTAATCATCAGAGAAATGCAAATCAAAGCTACTTTGAGATATCACCTAACTCAGTAAGATTAGCCCATATCACAAAATCCCCAAACCAGAGATGTTGGTGTGGATGTGGAGAAAAGGGAACACTTCTACACTACTGGTGGGAATGCAAACTAATATGTTCCTTTTGGAAAGACGTCTGAAGAACACTTAGAGAACTAAAAATAGACCTGCCATTTGATCTTGCAATTCTTTTATTAGGTATATATCCAGAAGGCCAAGGCCACATTACAACAAAGATATTTGTATCAGAATGTTGATTGCAGCCCAATTCATAATAGCCAGATCATGGAAGAAGCCCAAGTGCCCATCAATCCACAAATGGATCAATAAACTGTGGTATATGTACACTAAGGAATATTATGCAGCCATAAAGAAAGATGGAGACTTTACCTCTTTCATGTTTACATGGATGGAGCTGGGAAATGTTTTTCTTAGCAAAGTATCACAAGAATGGAAGAAAAAGTATCCAATGTACACAGCCCTATTATGAAACTAATTTATA